>NJRL01000988.1:38068-54495 GCA_003063815.1 Aphaenogaster rudis
ATCGGTATTTATGCGTGGGATGAGGGACAACCAGGTAAACAAAAACACAAACGTAAATTTGAGACACAATAATCGATCGTTTAATGTAATTATAAGTATTTTTAAAAATTGACTCGAAAACTATAGGCAGAGCAAAGCAAAGAGTGGACACCAGCATTCGCTGCGAGGGGAAGGGAAACTGCCCGAAAACCTCCCCAATGTCCATACAACAAAGTTTACAGTAAGTACAATTTTGGTATTTGTTTTCAAAGGTCTTACACAAAAAAAGTTTCGAAAATCGTCGCAAGTATGA
Source organism: Aphaenogaster rudis (assembly GCA_003063815.1). NCBI lineage: Eukaryota > Metazoa > Arthropoda > Insecta > Hymenoptera > Formicidae > Aphaenogaster > Aphaenogaster rudis. Next base: position 38,361 of record NJRL01000988.1, read on the forward strand.
ACAAAACGGAGATGTATGAAGACTATATAAATTAATCCGTGAATTAAGGAAAACCGAAATACATAATTCTAGGATCACAACAAGAACGTGAATAATCGAGAGCGCCGAGCATCAAACTCAATCAACACAAATTAATCATCGCGATACTATGATATTATAATCAGACTGGTTATTTTACTGTATACATGGGAAAACCGAGCTGCCGAGTTTCACATTTCCGCAAGTTCCGTGATACAAACGAATCGCAATCGCACTAAATGTAAAAATACACAACCGACGAAAAGAACGGAATATAATTCACGCGCACGGAATGCGCATAACACAACGCAATTAATACCACGCAATTAATAGACGTACAAACGAATCGGAATTGCATTAACTGCAATAATACACAACCGACGGAAAGAACGGAATATAATTCACGCGCACGGAATGCGCGTAACACAACGCAATTAATACCGACTCGAATAACGTGCAGGTTACGCATCACCACAAACTCTTCCGCATAGTGGCCAATACTCGATCCCGAGGAAATAAACCGCCGATGAAGTATTCATCGGCTACTCTCTCGCCCTTGACATCGAGCTGGTTCACGATAGGCGATCGCAACCTTACCGCAACCACACGATTACGTATCGCAGAAACTCGGGACTGCTGTATTGCTACACAAAACTAGCGAATCTGCACGTTAGTCACCAATTAAACGTAATACTTATCATGATGGTCTCAGAATCCAGACAGTCAGCCACGGGCATCGAGTTACTATACCACTTTCTGGTTAACTAATAGCGAGATCTGTTCGATCTTATTCGTCCTTCCTTCCTTCCTTCAGGATAGATTGATCGTGGTGAGAAGCGTAGATGATGAGCTGCACAAAGCCGCGTCGCGCACGGCTACGATCAGCGACGGAATAACCGCAGCGAAAAGCGTTACAGTTTTGCGGCACAAAACCGCGTCGCGCACTGCTATAATTCCGCGACGGAATGACTGCAACGAGAAGCGTAAGAACAATGGCGTACTAGGCCGCGTCGCGCACGGCAACGATCCGCGATGGAAAAACTTAGTGGGAAACACCGCTCTCGAACGAGAATTACAATGCGAATGAAGCACTCGGCAGCTCTTCAGCCTCAACGCACGTGATCGAACACGTTTCTTCAGGAACGGAAAAATACGTCTCTTTTCTTTTTCTTTCGAGACGAAGAAGTCGGTCACGAGATCAAGCGCCGAGGCCGGTGATTCGGCGGAGGCGGCGCCTAGCGCCGGACCCCTCCCCGCGCCCCCTCGGCCTCGCGACTCTCGCCGAACGCGGCCGAAGTTATTTTTCGGATTATACTCGCAATTTTGAACACGTTCCTTATCGTTTCTTTTCGGATTAGCATAACTCGCGTAGTAATTATCGTCCCGTTAAATGGGACGCTCGTGAGACCGCGGAAAGTCATTCGGAGGAGCGCGAGGTTCCGATTCCGCGGGGAAAAAACGGTCCCCGTGACCGCTGCCGATATCCGAATATTGTCCCGTCATTGGCGGGGTGCGACGGAGCCGCCTCTCGGCTGCCGTTTTCGCGTTCGGGCCGCGGAACATAAAGATCTATCTCGCGGAGAGAACGAGCATTGTGGAGCGAAAATAAGCGAGCGTTATATCTCACATTTATTAAATATATCTTGTTCATTATTTTGTTATAATTGTGATTGATTAATTCGAGCCCGCTCTCCCCGCCTCCCTTTACCTCTCGCCCACAGAACCCCCCCCTCTACCAAAGGGATACTGAGCTACTGGGGCTCTGGCCGTCGCGTCTCGGGGTCTCGGCATGTGTGAGATTTGGTTGCCGAATTTAAGATAAGGAACGGCACGCCTTACGTGCCTGGCGCCCAACGGACAATTGTCGTGCACGATCTGTATCGGGTGATATCTGTAGTGAGCCGAGATCCGCGAGCACGCGACGAAGATGTGCCGCGCCTTCGGCGACCGGGCGATCGTCGAAGGCTGATCGAAAAGGCGGTCACAATGTATGTATATGATATACACATTACATATGTATGTGATATAATTAAGTTACAAGTAAAAAAATCACCTTAAAAAATGCAGTTTTTTTGTTTAAAAAATTATAAGGTAAAAAATGTATTGATTACCGTATTTGTTGAATAAGAATAAATAATTCTGAAGGTTTGAAGATAATTAAAAGATCTGTGAACTCTTTTAAGGTAAAAAATGACCAAAAATCACAAAAAATACGATTTTTCGCCAATTTAAAGGTCGCGCACTATTCCAAAAAATCTAAAAAGATTTGTAAAAATTGAAATTACTAAAATGTATTATTCACAGAAAAATTGGGACCAAAGCTCTCTCAATCTCGAAAATATTACGATTTTTCATATCTAGAATTTAAAAAAAATATAAGTCTCTTACATATTAAAAAAATTTGTATTAATGCAGTTCTATTATATTTACATACTCAATTTTTAAAATAATTTTTCGTTAGATAGGATTTGAAAAAAAAAATATTAGGGAAAATTAGCGATTTTTTACGTTATTGGAGGGGGGCGGTGAGGGAAGGAGGGGTAGGGGCATTATAGAAAATTTTGTTGTTAGTATACAGGGTGTTCCAGACCACCCGTCCCACTCGATTTTTTAGTAAACGCGACATTATAGAAAAAAATGTTTCATACAAAAGTTTTATAACTTCGAGGGAGACATAAGATGGTGCCATTGGTTTGACCTTGGATAGTTGATTGAAGATCACATAAAGGTCACCTTCAATTTCTTAAATGGAAACCCCTACTTTTCAATGCATATTCTTGTAGCTTACCTCGAGAGCTTTTCAAAACCTATAATAAAATATTTTTTCATTAAGTACTTTTCGAGTTATAAGGCTTGAAAGTTACAGTACCGCCTGCATTAGCATTACCCAAGGTGTACCGCGTGGAGGTTGCACGGTCGGATTTACATCTCAAAGAGAATTTGAAATCATCAAATATTGAGGAAGTGACGAACCGTGGAGTTTAACACATTTTTTGCTATAATGCATAGGAGAAAATAGGGTAATTGCGAAGGGAGAATGAAAGTAAAACACAGAAAAATTATAATTACAAAATTACAAAACATTACATTTAATGTAATGTTTATTACAAACTAAACTTTGGTTATTCTTCTCTGAGATCAATCATAATTTTTATTTAAAATATAAAAATAAAAATAAAATCAACATTTTTAAAGAAAACAAAACCCTTGCCCCGTTCGGCTTTACCCCGATATCTCTGGGGTAATTGCGAATTGTTTATGAGATAATACCAAAAACAGGCTTCGTACCTTTTCTTGGCTCTTTAAATTCTTCTCTTTTTATTTGGTCATAAATACTAGTCTTTGGAACAGAATATTTAATTGCAGTTTGCCCCAAAGTCAAAACTTTGTTCTAAACATCTATTACGGCCAATTTAAGATTATTAATATCATATTTTAGTGTAGCTTTCCTGATATATTTTCGAGGCATTTGAAAGAAAAAGAACTTTCTGTAGAAAATTAACTAGTAGAGGTAATACCGAACGATCGCAATTACCCCAGTTAAATTGTTCGTAATTACCCCAAACAAGCATTTTTAGTAAAACTAGAAAAAAAATTTTTTAACTACTAAACAGTCACATTTTGAAGTTATTAGATGCATTCTTTAGTAGATCTTCTATTCTAACAAAATTATTCGTAATAATAATTCGAAAGCCTAAAAGATTAGCGTGATTTATTTAACAGACAAAAATTACATCAAATCGATCGAAATAATTTAACGGTTTTTACCTTGAACAGTGTGCGCGTTTTCTCGCCTTGGACTTCAGGGTAACACTAAACTTAGGATGGCTACATAGAAGACGCTAGTGCGCAGAACTAAAAGGAGCGGAAAGTATCGAAATGACGTTGTTCGGGATTACCCTGCGTTCGCAATTACCCCATTCTCCTTTTACCTGTAACTTGTAACTTGTGTGCTTAAAAAATGTGCTAGACTCCACGGTTCGTCACTCTCTCTCTCTCGCAGTATTTAATTACTTCGAACTCTCTCTGAGGTGTAAATCCGACCGGGCAACCTCCGCGTGGTAAACCTTGGGTAATGCTAATGCCGGCGGTACAATAACTTTCAAGCCTTATAACTCGAAAATTACTTAATAAAAAAATATTTTATTATAGTGTTTTAAAAAGCTCTTGAGAGAGGTAAGCTACAAGAATATGCATTGAAAAATAGGGATTTCCATTTAAGAAATTGTAGGTGATCTTCAAACAACTATCCAAGGTTAAACCAATGACACCATCTTATGTCCCCCTCGAACTCATAAAACTTTTGTATGAAACATTTTTTTATAAAATGTCGCGTTTACGGAAAAATCGGGTGGGATGGGTGGTCTGGGACACCTTGTATACACATGTACAGGCAGTTCGTTTTCCTTTTAAAAGATGAGGTCATTTTGACTACCTTAACCGGAGGTATCCTTTGGAGATATCGGGCTGGATTTTTTTTAATCAATAGAGAATCATTAAAGGAAGGTTGGTATTGAATTTGGCGATGATCGACATGCGCAAACACACACATACACACACATTTATTGAGACATTTTTAAAGGTGCAAAAAAAGAAGATCAAAAACTAAAAAAGAGGAGAATAATGTGTGCAAATTAGAAACTTGCACATTGCTTCCTCATCGTTTAGATATTTGTATTCTATTTGATGCATCAGTCTTATTGTTAGTATTTATTAGTTTGGCTTCCTTATAGAGGAAGCTTTTTAAGCGATAATGAAGAGCTTCCTCTATGAGGAAGCCAAACTAATAAATACTAATAAATACTAAGACTGATGCATCAAATAGAATACAAACATCTAAATGATGAGGAAGCAAGATGCAAGTTTCTAATTTGCACACTTTTTAAAATATATCGTTACTAATGATTTTTGTATTATTACAAAATCTTTATAAAAAAACCTTTATAACATATTTACTACATATTTTTGGAAAATAAATTTTCAGAATATTTATGAATATTTATGATAAATATTTTGTTCTGTCTGGGATAAGCAACGCCTCTGTCAGGCGAAAGCAACAAGCCGGGAACGGACAGCCCGGCCCGTAAGCCGTAGGCCGAAAGTAATACGTTATAGAAATGTTATAGAAATGTTCGAAGTATATTATATACGGTACGTATATTTACAGTACGAGTACAGAATATTCGAATGATATCATGTGCTGTATCGAACTTTACAGCACACCATACATACAGGGTGTTTCAGAGCGACCGTATCACCCGATTTTTCCTTAAACGTGACATTTTAGGAAAAAATGTTTCATACAAAAGTGTAGGGCTTTAAGTTACGCATTACATAGTAGTAATAATAGTATGACCTTGAATAGGACCGTCAAGGTCACATAAAAATCGCTTTGAATTTTTTTAATGGAACCCCCTATTTTTCATTACACATTCTTGTAGCTTACCTCGAGAGCTTTCCAAAACACTATAATTAAGTTATTTTTAGATGCTTTAGCATCATTAATATTAAATTTGTTACTCGTAGAAGACCACAATCCATATGATTGATACGTAGTGATAAATAGAATACCATCTCTTGCCAGTTGGGTCGTCTTACAATTTATTACATATGTTAATTATTTACTGACGATTTAGAAAAATTAAAGTTTTTGGTTATTATACACCTCGACCGAAAAATGGTGTCACACGAAACGAATACGTTCTTCTTAACATCATCGGTTGTTGTGATAAATATTATCACATGCCTCGGTGGTCGAACTGGCTACGACGCTCGCACGGAGTATAGGGAGGTCCAAGTTTAAATCCTGGCTGAAGTAATATTTTTCGCAACAAATTCTTTAACAGTTTTCGTGATGGGAGGGTGTTGGGGGGAGGGGAGAGAATCTTATAGATGCTTTAGCATTATTAATATTAAATTTGTTACTCGTTGAGGACCACAATCCGTATGGTTGATACGTAGTGATAAATAGAATACCATCTCTTGCCAGTTGGATCGTCTTACAATTTATTACATAAGTTATTTTTGATTAAGTACTTTCCAAGTTATGAGGCTTGAAAGTTACAGTACCGCCGGCATTAGCATTACTCAAGATGTACTACGCGGAGGTTGCCCGGTCGGATTTACACCTCTTTTGTGTTCGAAGGAAGATCGAAGGATGCCAATGTCCAGCCAATAAAGGCAAGACCCGAGTATGATCCGGCCAATGAAGGTAAGATAAAGGTCCACCCGGTCAGTGAAGGCAAGGTAGGGGTTCACCCGGTCAGTGAAGGCGAGGTAAAGGATCTCGTCTTCACTGGCCGGGCAACCTCCACGTGGTACATCTTGAGTAATGCTAATGCCGGCGGTACTGTAACTTTCAAGCCTCATAACTTGAAAAGTACTTAATCAAAAATAACTTAATTATAGTGTTTTGGAAAGCTCTCGAGATAAGCTACAAAAATATGTAATGAAAAATAGAGGGTTTTATTTAAAAAATTCAAAGTAATTTTTATGTTACCTTGACGATGCTATTCAAGGTCATACTAATATTACTATGTAATGCGTAACTTAAAGCCCTAAAACTTTTGTATGAAACATTTTTCTCTAAAATGTCACATTTATGGAAAAATCGGGTGATACGGTCGCTCTGAAACACCCTATATATACAGGAACACATGTGCATTCTTGAATATGTCGGACAGTTATTTTTAGTATCCACGTGCTTGATATATCGTGCTACAAACCGAAAGCTCGGTCACGAATAATAATACATTTGGTATTCCATGGACTGCTTTATGGGAAATCGTCATTAATAAAATAAATAGAACAGGAGACAATGAGACAATGTGACCTAGTTTTATTGAATTACGTTTGCAAAAAATATGTTGAGCTAAGTACACTCGAGATCTTCCTTTTTCATATATGCCGATTCCCTTACGAAACTATACACTTTCGTGCTATAAGATAAAGTTAATATTATTTAAAACGACAGAATTCCTTTATTTCCGCAGATTGGTGTTGTATAAAGAAAAGATCATTCTGTAATTATGCTTCTTCCAAATGCGACCTGTCTCCGGAGCGAGCGCTCGATTGACTCACGATCAGTTGGAAGATCGGTATCCCAGCGCCGGGAACGGACGTCGTCTTCGTCGAGACGAGAGCCGTCGTTGTCAGAGTTCTACACTCCCTGGCAAACTGTTTTAGTCGAAACGTCGAAAGGGTCGCTATTTTGAGGCGACTCGCACTAAATATGGTCAGATAGACGTTGTACCCGGGGCAAGGCACCCCAGCTCGGACAACCTCCGGCCCACTGGTGGGGGAGATCCGCAGAAGTTACTTAGACAAGTTCGGCTCTATGATTCGGACAGTTGGTTCGTTGTGACCATCTCGTATTGTCCACCTCTTAGAAATCAACCTGTAGACATGGTAAGTACGCGCCGAGAAATCTCTCGTCGACACCGTCGATCTTCGGGCCGTCGTTTCGAGAATCTCGCGAATCTACCGGAACTGAAGGAACACGAGGGATCGGGTTTATATCTATGTGATCATGAGATACGGGAGCACCGTCAAACCGCGAATACGAGTGCATTTCACGAAGATGGATTACGCGCAGTGCGTGGAGCGATATATGTCGAGTGACGACGAGTTGATGACGAGGATGTTGCCATTGGCATTACAGATTTGTAATAATGGAATGTGACAGTGATCATCGTCAGATTTTTTGATAGCGAGTCGTTCGAAATTCCAAAATTGCAGATTGCGTCACGAACATCCGTTTATAACTACTCCAAATAAATATGCGAAATCGTCCCTTCTTCGCTAAAGATTTTAAAATAAAATGTTAACGTACTTATATATATCTTCTTCTATCGTAATACTAAATTACTATAAAGTAATAAAAATAATCTAACTTCCTCACTTCATTCAGTTAAGGTGTTTTTCCTCTTTACTACGATATATTTAAAATTAGACGAAAACACAATTAAATATTTTCATAAATACGTTATGCAAAATATGAAGTTTATATGAAGAAAAATGATAAAAAATGCAACTTTTATTTCATGCGGAAAATATTTGTTTGACTAATAAAATTAACTGTATATATATCTGACACATTAATGCGGCTTTATTTCTGTAATTACGCCGCACAGTGATGAAATTAGACATGTTTTGCGTCAAAATTCACTCGACAGGTCGCATTTCGACCTAACCACTTGTATTTTTTTTTTAAATTCTCGTTAAATGTTGTATTTTAGCAGATCATTGCGGAAAATATCCTTAGGATGAAGGTAAATTTAGTGCACTGCTTAAAAATATTATATTTTTCACAGACTGAAGAGCATAGTCGAGAAAAATCTGAGTTTTTGTTGAAAATCACATTACCTCAAAAAAATAACAAATTTTGAAGTGTCTTTTTTAAATGAAGGCTCTGATGTTGCCCAAGAACCTGTCAAAGACGATTTTTTAATTAAGTTTAATTAAAATTAATCATTTAACTCTTTCACTCCTGAATTTACTTCCACTTGTTCAATTTTTATGCCGCTTGGTATTTATATGCCTTTTGGGTCGCTGATTACGAATCTGAAGTCAGATTTCAGAATTTCAAAATGGCGGATCCAAGATGGCGACCATTTTTGAAAAATTGATATAAATTTTCATAAAAAGACGATAAATTCATGTTTTTTGGGTCGCTGATTACGAATCTGACGTCAGATTCCAGAAATTTAAAATGGCAGATCCAAGATGTGGTGGCTACGTGAAGAATCTTGCCGAAATGTCTTGAATGAAATATGTTCATATTTTTCGAGCCTCTGATAACGAATCTGGAGTCTGAATTCATAAGCGAACAAAAAATAGGTGGGAAAAATACTTCCCACTGGGAGTGAAAGGGTTAATTTTTATATTACCCATTAAATATAAAAACTTACGCTGCTATGTATATTACAAAAACGTTTATAATTGTAATATAGGTGGAAAAGTTATTAAAAAGTTATTAAATACCAAGCGGCATAAAAATTGAACAAGTGGAAGTAAATTCAGGAGTGAAAGGGTTAAATGATTAATTTTAATTAAACTTAATTAAAAAATCGGCTTTGACAGGTTCTTGGGCAACATCAGAGCCTTCATTTAAAAAAGATACTTGAAAATTTGTAATTTTTTTGAGGTAATGTGATTTTCAACAAAAACTCAGATTTTTCCCGACTATGCTCTTCAGTCTGTGAAAAATATAATATTTTTAAGCTGTGCACTAAATTTACCTTCATCCTAAGGATATTTTCCGCAATAATCTGCTAAAATACAACATTTAACGAGAATTTAAAAAAAAAATACAAATGGTTAGGTCGAAATGCGGCCTGTCGAGTGAATTTTGACGCAAAACATGTCTAATTTCATCCACGAGAAAATTTTATATTAAAAATTACTATGTATGGCAGTAGCCGTGGACCATGCTGGAATTATAAAAATTTTTACTATGTTTTCACAAAAGAATAATTATTAATATAATAACATAGTAAAAATTTTTATAATTCCAGCAATGGTCCACGGCTACTGCCATACATAGTAATTTTTAATATAAAATTTTCTCCGTGAAATAATTATGTAAGAATGGTAATACGAGAGGCAGTGGCGATAACTGGATGATCGCTCTATATACGTCTTGGCAGCTTTTCCGTGCGATTCTATTCATAGCACCAACCGGCAGCGCCCCGTAAATTTTCTCATCCAGTAATTGGACCAGGCCTCTCGATTTCATTCATCGAATTTATAGAGACCAATCAATATAATTATATATTAACAAAATAACTTTTATATTTTAATTTAGTTTATTTTTTTCTCAGTTTTCAATATAAAAAACCATATACATTTTTTATTCTATCTGTAAATCTGTCATAAAAATGTTTGTACAGAATTTTAAGACAAAAAGAAATAAGAACAATTTATAATATATTTCATATTGTAGAATATGAAATTTAATTAAAAATTATGATATATGAATATAATTACAGTGGTGATCATATTGTAGAATATGAAATATATTATATTCATGTATCATAATTTTTAATTAAATTTCTTTTATTTGATCATTCGTGTGTCATTTATTAATTTATACATATTTGATAAAATCAATTAAATTTTTAAAAAATATTCTATTATAGAAAATATTATAGAATAAAATTTTAGTATTTTATAAAAATAATTTTTCTTACTTTCGCTGTTTTTAACACATGACTTCCAGATATCTTTAGGAAAATCATGAATTATTTATAGAAGTTAATGAGCTCAACAAAGCTTTTTAAATATATAACAAGAAGTTTAAATTATTTCGAATATTACTTAAAACTAAAAATTTTATAAATGTTTTCTAAATTTTTGTTTTGTTTTAAAAGATATATCTTCTCTCTTTATACATATATACTTTATATCATTATTTTTAAATATTATCAAATCATTCTCTATTTTCTACAATCATAGATAAAATTTATTTTTATAAATGTTCAATATTTCAGACATTTAAGCACTTTTAAGGAAAAATTTACTCGATATTCAAGACTTTCAAGTATTTTAAAATATTCAAAAATTTCAAGATTTTTCAAGACTTAAGAATTTTTAGATTCGAAACTAATTTCAAAATATAATTTAAAACTAAAAATTCTTAAGTCTTGAAAACACTTGAAAGTCTTGAATACTAAATAAATTTTTTCTTAGAAACGCTTAAATATCTGAAATATTTAATATTTTTTAAAATAAATTTTATCTATGATAGTGTATGAAATAGAGATTAAATTAATAATAATGTAAAATGTCTATAAAGAAAAGATATATCTTTAAAATACAAAAATTTAGAACACTCATAAAATTTTAGGTTTAAAATAATATTCAAAATAATTCAAATCTTTTTCGTTATATGTTTGATAAGTTATATAAAAATTTTCAAAAAAAATTTGAATGCTCATTATTAATAACAGTAATCACTTTTTTCATTAGTCGGATTATTTTAGATATTTCGTAAAATAAAAGCATTAGATATTTCTCGTGATCACAGCTCTTTCCAGCAATAGCGAAAAATTTTCAAAAGATATTACAAAATATTTTATATTACAGGCGGATAAGGAGAAGAAGAAGAAGACTAAAAAGAAGGAGGAGGCGCCAGCACCCGAGCCCGAGCCAGCGCCAGCTGAAGAAAAAGCACCAACCCCTACAGGCACACCAAAGGACTCTGGCTCCGCCAGAGCAAGCAGCCGCGGCAGTCGCAAGGCTAAACGCAGCGGATCCAGTGTCTTCTCCATGTTCTCTCAGAAACAGGTGGCCGAATTTAAGGAGGTACAGTCTAAAAAAAATAATTTTACATACAATCCTAATTCTACTCTAGACTAGCCTCTATTTGGAAACTTTCTATTCTGGTGCTCCCATTATTCTGGGATAACAATGTTTTTATGTAAACTAAATTTCTGATCTTACATATTTATTACGTAATCACATGATCACCATGTTAGAATGAAAAACGAGCGAAAGACATTGTAAATGACAAACGAGTGAAAGAACATGTTTACAAAAGAAGATAAATACGAGTTAAAAATCGGGAAGTTAACGATTCCAGAGTGGAAGAATCTTTAGCATATTAGCCTTGCGAACACTTCAAAATAAATCATTTATAATTAAATTAATAATTTAATGTTTATAAAAATTAAATGCATTTACCAAAACAGAAAACGCATCATCACTGTTGTGTTCACAGGCATTCCAACTAATGGACGCGGATAAGGATGGTATCATTGGTAAGAATGATCTTCGTGCAGCTTTCGATTCTGTCGGCCGATTGGCGACCGATAAGGAGATTGAGGAAATGCTTAACGAAGCTCCAGCTCCTATCAACTTCACTCAACTGTTGAACTTGTTCGCTGTTCGTATGTCAGGATCAGGTATGTATAATTTATTAATTGGAGAAAAACTCGAAAAACATTGGATTTTAAAAACTAAATAATTTTTGTCGCGTTAGGTGCTGATGACGATGATGTTGTAATCAATGCCTTCAAGACATTCGACGACAACGGCAAAATCGATGGCGAAAGGTATATTTTATATACCTAGTAAAAAATTTTTCATATAAGAACATATATAAACATATATAATTATATATAAAATATGTTTATATATGTTTCCTTTCTCTTGTATCTGTGTGTTCGTATATATAACAGAAAAATAAGAAGAAGAATTTAAAAATAATTCAAAGGATAATCGTTTTTTTATAAAAAGTGAAGTTTGAGGAAATAGGAAAAAATTGCCCATAAAGTCATACATATATATGATTATATGTAGAATATTGTATAATCATTGCAATTTTACTTTATGTAACAAAAAATAATGCAAAAGTTATTTTTCTGATTATTTTTCCATTATTCTTCTTATTATTTTTCCTATATATATATATATATATATATATATATAGACAGATTATACAAGAGAAAAAAAAACATATATAGAGACATATCTTATATATAATTATATTATATATTTATAAATATTTATATATATATATATATGAAAAACTTTTTACGGGGTATATATAGTGAGGAATATTATAAATATTTTCCAATTCGTATTAAGAACCGTCACCAATACAAAATGCATAAAATATATATGCAATGTATATATGTATGTATATATGCTCTAATGCCCATGATGTTTCATTGTGAACGGTCTAAGCCTGACCTATTGTGCTGATATTGATATCTGAAGCGCTACAACTTTGAATGATGAAATTTTCTCCATTGATTTTCTTTTTCATCTATAACTATATATATACACATTGTCTTCTTGATGTAACTTTCATTAGTTTACAATTATTTCATTTTTATTATAGATTAATTGACTGTTAGAAGCTGCTTTATTTGATAAGACTAAAAAATGCTTTTTAATCCTTTTGATAAATTTAAACAAAATTAGTTAAAATTAATTTTTTTAATTCTTTTATTAGAATATATCATATAAAGTACATATAGTATATAATATACACCAGGGCCGTCTTAAGCATTGGTGCCGCCTGTATGTCAACGAACAATTGACGCCCCTCCCCCTTAAGCTGAATGTAAATAAATCAAAATTTATTTTGTTGGACTGGACAAGGCAGAAAAAACTTCTTTCTATATAGTCAATGAGCAGCAATTTTTGAACTTCGGTTTTTATTCAAACAGGTAGATAAAATAAAGAACAATGAAAAAATAATTATTATATTTGTCGATTTTCAGCCTTGGAAACAAATTTGAAATACTATAACGTTACTTTGTCGCAGTATTTTTAGATACTGTTTTAATGACTTATTTCCCGTTCAAGTTTGAAAAATGTTATATATTTTTATAAAATTTATTTTTTCTGTCCAAACTTCTACTCTCAACCAGAATTTTCCGCCCCTTTTATCCCGCCGCCCGTGTGCAGCACACACTCTGTACACGCGGTCAAGACGGCCCTGATATACACATACATGTGTAGAGAGAATATACATATAAAATAATTTTTATGTTTGTTGTATAGATTAAGGCACGCTTTAGTGACGTGGGGCGACAAATTCACACCAAAAGAGGTGAATGATGCATTCGATCAGATGTACATCGACGATAAAGGTTTCATTGATACCCCGAGTTTAATTGCCATGTTGACCGGCACGGGCGAAGAAGAGGAGGAATAAAATCAACTGAAATTATATCATCAAGAAGAGAATGTTCCTCGGTTATGAAAGTCTCGTATTAATGTCAGATTCGCACAAAATTTGCCTCCAAAGAGAACAAATATTTTATATTCAATCCTTCCTCTCTCCTGTCTTCTTTCTTTTTCTTTTTTTCTTTTTTCATACTCTGTCACTAATCAATGACAAAAATATGACAAGGACAAAGCAACTGCTATTGTTCAATCCAAACGACTGAACTCAGTCCAGTTTCTCATTCTCTTTCTGTTTCTCTCTCTTTCTCCCTTTTTAAATCTCTTCCCCTCATTAAGGACAAAGCAACTACTATTGTTTAATCCAAACAGACTGAACTCAGTCCAGTTTCTCATTCTCTTTCTGTTTCTCTCTCTCTTTCTCTCTTTTTAAATCTCTTCCTCTCATTTTAAATCTCGTCCTTTTTTTGCTTTTTTTCGCTCTTTTCTGACATTTTTTCTGACTTTCTTTGATTCTGTCTCCTCTCTCTCTCTCTCTCTCTCTCTCTCTCTCTCTCTCTCTCTCTCTCTTTCTCTCTCTCTCTCTCTCTCTCTCTCTCTCTCTTCGAATCTTTATCTTTTCTTATTTATCTCTCTTTATTGTTCTCTTTCTCTTTTTATTTCTCCATCAATATTATTTCATTCTCTCTGTCTTGCTCGTTCTCTCTCTCTCTCTCTCTCTCTCTCTCTCTCTCTCTCTCTCTATCTCTCTATCTATCTTTCATCTTCTTGCTCTAAAGAACATTGCTAATTCCACAAGGAACGACAAATTCGAGAAACATAATAAATTCCAGCACAATTCTCCCAGGTGTACAAACAATACATTTGTCGATAAATAAAGCTTCATCTTGCCTTCTTCTTGTTTATATATAACAAAAATGTTAATTCTTTACTTTAATAAAAATATTAAAGTCTAAATGGAGCTGTGTGGTCTCAATCCGCTATTCTGTCGGTAGAATCGATTTAGCCTGTCAACTTATGAGAGATGGACATTAGACGTTATATTTTTGCTATCTCAGATGGATACGCGGCAGTTTAAATCAATTAATAAAAATACATTATCATACACATAATTGCTGTTCTCCATTTTTTATAAATATACCTCATATTATATTCTGTAAAGAAAATGATATCCGGAAAATACTTCATGTATTATTAATGTAACATAATACATAATAAAGAAATCATTGATGGCGAGAATATTATTTATAATTTAAAATAAATATTTAATACTAATTATATATATAAGAATTCTAAACAAAGAAACTTTATTTTTTATTTTGAATAAATAAAGCAATCCACAATTCTTTATTATATTTGCATATTTGTTAATAAATATTTGAAGTACGCAAACATTCGTCGACCATCGCCTTCTATGGTTCGCCCAGAATTATTTGGAAATCCAATGCGTTCTGTACATCCTTATTAATGTTGAACGCCCATAAGCTGCATTCTACCGTCACTAATCTAAATGCTAAAAACATTGTATTAATAAAATATAATATTTGTTAACCATATTAAAAAGATCAGTGGTCATAATAACTTCAATTTATTGTGAGTACAACTATTCATGAAATTGATCAAATCTTTTATAAACATCATAAAACATTTTGATATAATTATGAAAGAAAAGTGAAGAGAGAGCAAATATATATAAAAATAAATTTTTATATCATATTTTTATATTTTATATAATCAAAAGAATATACCAATAATTAATACATTTCTAAAATGATAAGCTTTTCTAGATAATTATTTTTTATTTTTAAAACATTTGAATGTAATTTTCTGAATTATATTATACATATCGTGTAGTGGTTTACATGTAATATTTTTAAAACGCAGCGCGACTACTGGTGCTAAATAATCTTGTTGTCCCACAAACGGGAAATATTGCACGGAAAAGCCAGGACTCGGTAAATACTCAATTTCTCCGACGTGCTCTTTATCAACATTGTTCACTCCGTCACACCATAACCAGATCTGAAACTGTTTAATTGTTATAAAATGAGTTATTGTATATATGTACATGTGTATGTATGCATATACAGGGTCAGATAATTATTGACACACTCGTGTGCAGGTAGAGCGAGCGAAACTGAATATAAAAATCCTCTACGCTCTTACATTCCTCGCTAAGTCGCACGGAAGTTCTCCCGATAGGAAAACATTTATATGACGAAATCTTACATAAAATTTGTGATCTGTATAATTACATGAGTATATTTAAACAAATAAATGTAGAAATATTGACTTTTCATAAAATATTAATAATTATTTGCGCAATTAATTTCGAAATTCGTATTTCGGCAAAACAATAGCAGGGATACAATAACAATATACACTCACAATTAGTTCCAAAAAAAGCGGTACACTAAAAATATAGGAAAAATTTACCAAATTTCAAATGATCATAACTTGGTAAATAATGAAGATAAAAATA
>NJRL01000989.1:5620-17829 GCA_003063815.1 Aphaenogaster rudis
ACTATCTCCGTCTTAACGTCCGAGATCTGCAGACCTAATTCCTGGATGCGGGTTATCAGTCTTCTTATTTGTATGTTAGCAAGATCGCAAGCACTCTTGATTCCATCGGCTACGACGAATAGCATGGTATCGTCCGCGTAACAAATATTTGTACAACCCGGCAACAGTTGTAAGCGCAAAACCTCGTCGTACGTAATGTTCCATAATAATGGCCCAAGAACAGAGCCCTGTGGGACCCCTGCTGTTACCTCTTTGCGAATCAAAAGACCCTGGTCATTTAAAAACTCGATATATCTATCTGAAAGGTAAGCATCAATTATTCTACAAAGATGGATCGGGAATCTTTTCCTCCATCTCATCTGTCTCCTAATAACACGCCAGAGTAGCGAATTGAACGCATTAGCAATGTCCAAGCTAATGGCAATGCCAACTTTGCCGTTGTTCATCGCATTTTGAGCCAGATCCTTCACCATCATAATTGCGTCTACAGTAGAACGGCCTCGTCGAAATCCGAATTGATTCGGCGCCAAATCCGTTATCGGGTCGTGTTGTAGATGGGCGCAGAGTCTCTTTGCGATGATTCGCTCAAACACTTTTCCCACTTCATTAAGAAGACAAATGGGACGTGCCTTCGGTGGTGCTCCTGGCACTGGTTTGCCACCCTTTGGCAAAAGCACCAATCGTGCCACCTTCCATGCGGCAGGAAAAATACCGTCCCTGAAGCAACGGGTAAAAAGCTCCGCAGTTCTTTGAAACATTATACCCGGTATGATCTTAAAAAAGAAGGCCAACACCCCGTCCGGACCCGGTGCAGTGTTAGACCTTTTCTTTTCCTTAATGACCAAATCTATCTCTTCGGGAGTGATTGCCCACTCATCGGACCACTCCCAACCCCATCTTCTTTGCCAATCAATTCTGGAAAGTTTGAAACCAGGTGGGAAGAGCGAGTCAAGTAGCGTATGCAATGTAGGTCTGTCCAGTGTTTCGGTCATTCCAGGACCCGCCTTTCTCAGCCTTCCCAAAACCATTTTATATGGGAGTCCCCAAGGATCTTTGTTTAGACCTTTAAGTAGTTCGTTCCAAGCTTCGCTCTTCGACTTACTAATTTCGGCCACAAGTTTTCTTTTAGCCAGTCTGTAGGCCATCTCTTTCGCTGTTGTTATCTCAGGTGGACCACCTCTCCTCCTTTTGGCTCTGATCCATTCACGTCTAGCACGCAATGAGATCCGACGCAGTTTGGCGATCTCGTCCTTCCACCAATAGGTGGATTCCTTCGGCTTTCGAGAGCCCACCCTCGGAGTCGACGCATCACACGCTTCCAAGAAGACTCTATCTAACCATTTACCGGCTCCATCAGGATCTTCATTCTCATCGGCGGATAAACCTACGGCGCAAGCCCATTCCAACGTCTCCTCGAATGTCTCCTTTACGATCTTCTTGATGTTCCACCTGGGGTACGGCAGAGTGGCCGCATTGGCCCTGCTCGCAGTTATAGGGCCTCCAAGGGTAAAAAAAAATATATAAGTGATCCGATAAGGACTCCATATTTTCCCTGACGCACCAATCAGATACGTGTCTTATTAGGTCAGCCGTAACCCAAGTGATATCTATAACTGAATCTCCCTGCGCACGTACACATGTGGGAGTGTTACCAATGTTGGCCAGGCGCATATCAAGGCCAGCAGCCCAGCTTTGTAGCATAAGGCCTCGACGGTCCGTACTTGAATTGCCCCACATAGCCGCATGGGCATTGAAGTCGCCACAAATCACCACTTTTTGTCTATTGTGTGATTGTACGAGGTCCTCTAATTCATCAAGAAAATTCCTGAATGTTCCTACATCTACATTAGGGGATATAACATGAGACAAATGTCATTTCTCCGCATTTTGCTGCAACAAAACTTTGAGCCGATTTGCTTAACTCACACTTATAATTAATAAAGTCCTGATTAAAACATATGGCAGCTAGTCCATCTAGGCTGCTATGCCAGTCATCTAAAATTCTAATTGGTTCTGATATTGCACAGAGACCAATTTTTAACTCCATCATATGCTGGCTCAGCATAGCCTGAGCCTGCCAGCTCCTATTTGTGTTGATCTGGAGGACCTCTGTCCTCTTCATTGGCAATTTCCATGGGTTCGGCCCTTCGTACCGAATCAACATTAATGTTGGTGCGCAACGTTACCCTACGTAGTGGAGGATCGACTCCCATTCGATCCGGGTGCTCCTCGCATAGGTAGGACCCAAGTCTGTGCTCCGACGGTCTTCCCGCTTCCTCGCAAACTACACATTTTGGTGCCTCTTGGCAGTCCTTAGCCGCGTGTCCACCATTTCCGCACCTAAAGCATTTACCTCTACGGTCCGTAGTCTCCTTGCAATTGAATTGCACATGCCCGAATTTCCAGCATCGAAAACATTGAACTGGTCGGGCTTTGAGCAACTCGATTCTGGCCATTGTCCAACCGATCCTTATCCTGCCAGCAGCTGATGCCTTTAGTGCAGCCGCAAGTGGGCACTGAACCCAGACCGTACCAAGGCCGTTGGTCATCGTTCTAATTGCTCCGACCTTAATATCACTCTCCTCACATTCTCCGTCTCTTGAGATAACTGCTCTTACCTCAGCACCGGTAACAGAGTCATTCAGGCCTACCAGTCTTAATTCACCTCTGACTACTGGTCTGTTGACTACTATCTTATTTCCGAAAACTCCTCTCAGTTTCGAGGCAAGTTCGTCCGCCTTCGCATGTCCGTCCGGGATCTCTATAAGCCTTCCGCAGTTCACGGTGTGCCTGATGCGTGACCGACCAATTCCCAGTTCAAGCAGTGGGATTTTCTCTCTTGCTTTTCTAAGAACTTCCGCGTATGACAGGCCCTCCTCCTGGACCGTAATTGTTACCGCAGCTGCTTCAGAAGCGCGCCTCGGTTTGGATGTTCTTCCTCGGTTGTCTTTTCTTCCTGCTAAAGGTCTGCGTTGTTGGCCATATTCAGTTTCAGAATTCTCCATATTCTTTTTCCTTCTAGAACGTCTCGACACCACCATATAATCTCCGGAGTCGCTAGGTCCAGCCGAGACACCGTCGTCCTTAAATATCGGAGTTCTGGTTTGGTAGGAGTTAATGTTTCTGTTCCCCCTCAATCTTCCTCGTCTTTTCTGCGACGGATCCGACGAGATACCCTCCGCATTCTCTAAGGAGGCACCTACAACAGCCGCATAGGATGTCTCACCCATTCCTGATTGATTCCTCCTTTGTGCGTCCCTAGCCTGGACCAGATCCGCAATTCTCTTATCTATAAGTTCTAAAGCCGTCCTAGGCGGCTCTCTTAACCTTGATCTTGTAGTTCGAAAGTAGTCCTCCTCGCTGGTGTACTCTTCCAGAATAACGCCGGTTTTATCTCTTCTTGCTGATAACCCAGGTTTAGTTTTTTGCTCGTTACGGTTAACAGGTATTCTCATCGGTTTATCTAGTTGACTGCTTTTCGTTTGTCTGGCCGAAGGTGGAGGCATGACAGTCTCGGCAGTCATATCCTCACAGCGTTTAACTGAGGCCCTGAGTGCTCTGATTTCAACGTCCAGAGCCTCCATTTCCCTACTGCGATCTTCTTTATCCCGATTTGCAATTTTCAGCTGTGCAGCCAACTCAATATTTTGGAGACGAAGAAACGCCATGTCCCCTCGATCTTCTAGCCTATCCACCAGGGTCTGCATTATAAGACGGGAGCTCGTAACGCAATCTCGCAGGCGTCCGCTTAATTTCCCTTGTAATTTCGAGCTCTTTTTTCTTACCTCTTCCATCGCGTCAAACAGTTCCGTGGCAAGACTATTGAGATGATTCACCTCAAGTTTTTTCAGTTTAGAGGGTGATGGGACTTTGTCTAAAATGTCCCCCTGTCCTTTCTCTAGATTCTCAGTTGAACGACCAATATGGGTTCTTGTTGTTTTCCCGGTATTCCTTTCTTCGTCTGGGTCCACATCACTAGTTTGGACAGAGTCCGTATCATAAACTAAGGTCCTTTTTGGACCACGACGTCCTTTCTTTATCTGCTGACGTTTTGCCACCTCTTCCATGTTTTTCTTTGGTGATTCTGGTGTACTTGACACCTTTCTCTTCCTTATCTGTCTGGTGTTAGACGGCGAGTCCACCTCCATTCTTTCCTCGTCCGAGGAACCATGAATACTAACATAGTCCTCACTCTTGGAAGACTTCGGACCCGGTTTCTTCTTGGAACTATTTCCAGCGGTAGCTGTATTGGCATGGACGTCCGCATCCAACGTTCCAGCCAGCCCTACACTCGATGACGATGTAGCAGCGCCAGGGACGGTAACGCCACTACACCGATCTCTAGGGGTCCGATCCCCTTGAGATGGTACGTCTTTATCTGTACTTTTGTGCATTTCATAAAGATGTGTAGATTTGATTTATGAGGGACTCCTTCCCTCAGGACGACTTTAACGTGAGTTCCTCCAGCTCACTTCTGAATCGACCCAGTGACGATGGTGTGTCACACTCAGTCGAAGACAGTAATTATTTGCGAATAAGAAATTACTTACGCATATCTATATACTTAATTACTAAATTTACTAAATCTAGGGAATTTCATAGAAATTAGAAATAACTAATTATTGCTACAAATGACCTCAATGGGTCTTATTTAGATCATCCGCAAGGTGAAATCTGTCTCTTATACACATCTAGATGTGTATAAGAGACAGCCATATAATCTCCGGAGTCGCTAGATCCAACCGAGACACCGTCGTCCTTAAATATCGGAGTTCTGGTTTGGTAGGAGCTAGTATTTCTGTTCCCCCTCAATCTTTGTCTTTTCTGAGATGGATCAGACGAAATACCCTCCACATTCTCTAAGGAGGCACCTACAACAGCCGCATAGGATGTTTCACCCATTCCTGGTTGATTCCTCCTTTGTGCGTCCCTAGCCTGGATCAGATCCGCGATTCTCTTATCAATAAGATCTAAAGCCGTCCTAGGCGGCTCTCTTAACCTTGATCTTGTAGTTCGAAAGTAGTCCTCCTCGCTGGTGTATTCTTCCGGAATAACGCCGGTTTTACCTCTTCCTATTGATAACCCAAGTTTAGGTTTTTGCTCATTACGGTTAACAGACAGTCTCACCGATTTATCTAGTTGACTACTCTTCGTCTGTCTTGCCAAAGGTGGAGGCATGACAGTCTCAGTAGTCATATCTTCACAGCGTTTAACTGAGGCCCTGAGCGCTCTGATTTCAACGTCCAGAGCCTCCATTTCCCTACTGCGATCTTCTTTATCCCGATTTGCAATTTTCAGCTGTGCAGCCAACTCAATATTTTGGAGACGAAGAAACGCCATGTCCCCTCGATCTTCTAGCCTATCCACCAGGGTCTGCATTATTAGACGGGAGCTCGTCACGCAATCTCGCAGGCGTCCGCTTAATTTCCCTTGTAATTTCGAGCTCTTTTTTCTTACCTCTTCCATCGCGTCAAACAGTTCCGTGGCAAGACTATTGAGATGATTCACCTCAAGTTTTTTCAGTTTAGAGGGTGATGGGACTTTGTCTAAAATGTCCCCCTGTCCTTCCTCCAGATTCTCAGTTGAACGACCGATATGGGTTCTTACTGTTTTCCCGGTATTCCTTTCTTCGTCTGGGTCCACATCACTAGTTTGGACAGAGTCCGTATCATAAACTAAGGTCCTTTTTGGACCACGACGTCCTTTCTTTATCTGCTGACGTTTTGCCACCTCTTCCATGTTTTTCTTGGATGATTCTGGTGTACTTGACACCTTTCTCTTCCTTCTCTGTCTGGTATCAGAGGGCGAGTCAACCTCCATTCCTGTCTCTTATACACATCTAGATGTGTATAAGAGACAGGTTCTAAAGCCGTCCTAGGCGGCTCTCTTAACCTTGACCTTGTAGTTCGAAAGTAGTCCTCCTCGCTGGTGTATTCTTCCGGAATAACGCCGGTTTTACCTCTTCCTATTGATAACCCAAGTTTAGGTTTTTGCTCATTACGGTTAACAGACAGTCTCATCGGTTTATCTAGTTGACTGCTTTTCGTTTGTCTGGCCGAAGGTGGAGGCATGACAGTCTCGGCAGTCATATCCTCACAGCGTTTAACTGAGGCCCTGAGTGCTCTGATTTCAACGTCCAGAGCCTCCATCTCCCTACTGCGATCTTCTTTATCGCGATTTGCGATTTTTAGCTGTGCAGCCAACTCGATATTTTGAAGGCGAAGGAACGCCATGTCCCCTCGATCTTCTAGCCTATCCACCAGGGTCTGCATTATAAGACGGGAGCTCGTAACGCAATCTCGCAGGCGTCCGCTTAATTTTCCTTGTAATTTCGAGCTCTTTTTCCTCACCTCTTCCATCGCGTCAAACAATTCGGTGGCAAGACTATTAAGATGGTTCACCTCGAGTTTCTTCAGTTTAGAGGGGGATGGGACTTTGTCTAAAATATCCCACTGTCCTTCCTCCAGATTCTCAGTTGAACGACCGATATGGGTTCTTACTGTTTTCCCGGTATTCCTTTCTTCGTCTGGATCTACATCGCTGGTTTGGACAGAGTCCGTATCATAAACTAAAGTCCTTTTTGGACCACGTCGACCTTTCTTTATCTGCTGGCGTTTTGTCACCTCTTCCGTATTTTTCTTGGATGATTCTGGTGTACTTGACACCTTTCTCTTCCTTCTCTGTCTGGTATCAGAGGGCGAGTCAACCTCCATTCCATCCTCCTCCGAGGAGCCATGGATGTTAACATAATCTTCACTCTTTGAAGACTTTGGACCCGGTTTCTTCTTCGAACTGTTTCCAGCGGTAGCTATATTGGCATGGACGCCCGCATCCAACGATCCAGCCAGCCCTATGCTCGATGACGATGTAGTGACGCCAGGGACGGTAACGTCACTACACCGATCTCTAGGGGTCCGATCCCCTTGAGATGGTACGTCTTTATCTATACTCTTGTGCATATCATAAAGGTTTGTGTAGATTTGTTTTATGAGGGGATCCTTCCCTCAGGACGACTTTAACGTGAGTTCCTCCAGCTCACTTCTGAATCGACCCAGTGACGATGGTGTGTCACACTCAGTCGAAGACAGTAATTATTGCGAATAAGAAATTACTTACGTATATCTATATACTTAATTACTAAATTAACTAAGTCTAGGGAATTTCATAGAAATTAGAAGCAACTAATTATCGCTACAAATGACCTCAATGGGTCTTATTTAGATCATCCGCAAGATGAAATTCAACAAAAGTACGACTTAACCTAGATACATGAACTCGCAAAAAATCGTATATACAGACACTTAATAAATTACATAGATTATTCTTATGACTAAAGATTTGTCCTCTGACAGTTTTTATCGATCTGGGGAATTTTACAAAAATGTTCAGAAAACCAAATAATTGTCACCAGTGACCTCTATAGTCCCCATTTAGCAGATCCACAATGTAAAATTTAACAATAAATCAATTTAACTTAAATGTCTAGATTCACAAAAAATTAAACGTAGGAACACTTCAGGTTTCAAGCACACCCGCACGCCCATCTATGTTCCTCAAATTTCAGTGCTTTAACCAACACAACCCTCCACAGCAAAAATTAACTCAACTAACCGAATAATGCTTAATTGTCGCTATTTATTATTTGCGGCATTCATTTACGCGTTAATTCAATCATATAAATCAATTATGCAGCACCGCGCGCACAAAGTGCAACCGAAAAAGCTACGTTATCAGAAATATCAATAAGGCCTTAAATTTACCAATACTACTTTAAATAATAACTAAATAAAGCTCTTATACACAGTTAACAAACAAATATATATATTTGGCGAACGAAGATATTCAACAGAGCTTAGTATTAAATGACGTGCGAGGTTATGTATTCCTAACATAACCCGCACTTACCTTTGATTGCACCTGCTAAGTAAATTCACAGATTAATATGAAAAATCAGTTCGCATTCATGTACTTACAATTAAAGAAAAAAGACACATGTACAGGAAACGTATTTATTATATATTTATTATTTCATAATTCAGGAAATTGAAAGGATGTTGATATAGGAAACAACACAATTTCGACCAGCACGGTTGATCATTAGACGCGAATAGAGCTCGTAATTAGATCTCTCGATCCCGATATAACGTTAATCGGAGTCAATTAAATTTATTAATTAACCGTACCGATAATGATCACGAACGTCAGCAATCAGACCATCGCCCGACCAACGAGCGAGAACCACACGACTTCGACTAACAACTTCACTCCCGCAATCTATTTAGAGAAACTAACGAAATAGCTACGCCTTGCAAACATTCGCGTATTGATATTAATTATGAATAATTATTAATAAATGATATATCATCACGAAAGCACACGGTAGTCCCGATGACGGTGCAACACCCGACACTTTTTGGCTACCAACCTTCGCGAGCACGAGCGCGCATCAATGCGCTCGCGCGCACCGTGAAACACGTGGCGAACACAAAATGTTTAGCCAGTTATAAAACAACGAGATCTAGATGTTGAGATCATAAATAAGCAGTATAGATCACGATAAAAATTACACTTAATCCTTAAAAGTGATAACAATATATATATCCAACCGTAAAGATCGCGAACACGATGTCGGTGTCAACGGTGGTCTCGCGAACTACAGAACGCACTGCTGCCACCCCGCTCCAACACGAGCGCGCATTTCATGCGCTCGCGCGCACCGAAAACAAAAGCGCTTATATATTAATAATGCGGGTCTTTCATCAATAAAAAGGCACAACCGCACACTTCACGAGAGTGACTCCAATCGACCCGATCAATCTATGATTCTAGAAGTCACTTAAAACTGATAAAAGTAACCTCACAAGAACACTAACTATCTCGTCAATACCAGACAGTATTAATATCCTAAAACATATGGAGCAACTTCCTTATGTACCGCAAACACTCGCGTTACCAAATATTTCACGTTATTACTAGCTATTAATTAAATAATTAACGAAATAAGATAGACGCACGATAAGTACAGTATCAGTGCTACACCCGACACTTTTCAACTGCCAACCTTCGCAGACATCAATGTGCTCGCGCGCACCACAAGCACGTGGCTTCCAGAAACTAATCAAACGTTCAAAATTTAACAAAATCCAACTATTATTGTCATCTTTAAACAACGGAGATTCTCACAAAAATTATATTAGATCACCGAAAGATCATTATATTATATCAATCCGTTAATAAAGATCGCGATCGCGATTCTGACGCCAACAGGAATTTTGCGAGTTACGGACTGCAGTGTTGCCAGCCCGC
Organism: Aphaenogaster rudis; assembly: GCA_003063815.1. Lineage (NCBI taxonomy): Eukaryota > Metazoa > Arthropoda > Insecta > Hymenoptera > Formicidae > Aphaenogaster > Aphaenogaster rudis. The sequence continues at coordinate 14,927 of NJRL01000989.1, forward strand.
TCCAACACGAGCGCGCATTTCATGCGCTCGCGCGCACCGAGATAAAAGATCTTAATATCGGAAAAATAACTTCTCCCTGTTGCAGGAAACACAATCAGACACGTCCCACAAGCACCTCTTATCTTCCCGAATAACTTAGAGCCCGGAAATTGTTCTAAGATTAAAGTTCGTATGACGATCACGTAACCTTACTAAATCATCAATCATCCACGTAACACTGTAGAATATAGGTACTAAATATGCTAGTCAATTATCCTAACACCGCAAACACGCCGTAAGCAATTCTCGCTTGTCGAAAACTCCACGAATAATTATTCCGGTCGCGAATACACTGCTCCGTCACGTAACAGATATGTATTCACAGGCGAGGTGCAGCACAGGTCCCGCTAGCCACACCTCATCACACACGACATAACTAACCTTATAATGCTAAATTATAACATTCCAGCATAACAAGTGTATAAATGGATAGTCCATAAGACAACGCAGCGCCTCCAGGAGATGACCCCTTTCCTGGATGGGCCTCCTCCAGCTCGGAAAGTCGGTATCCAGCTGCACCTGTCACACCTTCCTTGGAAAAGGTGTCGCTCCCAGAAAAATCGGAAGTAGCTATATACGCCCGATCCATGCACCACAATTAAATTTTAACACTTAGTATAAAACTAACGAATAATAACTGCGCTCGGTAGATTATATCGCCGTTTAGATATAAAAAGAAAATCGGTCCTAATTATTATAGTAACTATAAGATAAATCTTAATTATTACAAAAATTATGTTATAGGCGCAGGACTATGGCCTAGTGCCTTCACTGAACACTGCACTTAGACGAGGACTACGGCGTTTGCGCACAAGTAATCTCGCAGCACATTAAGTGTACAAGACAATTAATCCGAAATTAATCTAAATAATGTCTTTTAGTACAAAATAACAAAATCTACTTAAAGAGAAAAGTATCTACCACTATATTAAATCGAAAAGAAAGCAATAAAAATTCCTGGATCGCCAGGAAAAATCCAACTAAAAATAACTTACAGATAGGTTACACTAATTACACCTCTGAGCACACCGAATCCTTGATACCAGATATTAATTAATTAAAATTAAGACCACTATAAATCACGCACAGTAAGTAACTCACAATCCAAAAGAGACTACCCAAGCGGTTGTAATGTAATAAATGCGGCCACCGAGTTCACAAATCCACGTCAAAGTTAGCACAAAACTGCGCATGCGCTAACAGTTAACGAAGATTATTCAGCTAAACAGCTACAACTTTAAGATGTAATTAAGCCATTTATTACATCAGGAATCACAAAAAGATTGTTCCCTCACATAAAGGAGATTTCCCTTAATTAATAGAACATCACACCATCACAAATCGGTACATAGTTCGACCGGAACATTCAACGAAAGAATCATGTCTCCTCGATTTGATCAACCGTCATTTTCGATTATTCCACGTTACTTCGTTCACGAAATATTGAGAGTCCGACTCACAAGTCCATATATCCAACCATAAATTGAGTCGCATGGTTAGAGTGAAACACCTGATATTAATATGGGCTCCAAAAAATATACCAGCACTATTCAGCACTAAGCAACGTCTTGTACAAAGTACCACATTCGATACCGTCCATTTTCGGCCATTGCTATAGCGTACGAGCACTCGCGACACATTTTCGCTCGCGCCAAACTCCACAACGGTCGGAGAGGATTAATTATACCCTCCCCGGGTGCGCGCCGACGAGACGAATCCAGGGAGTACAAACTCGATACCCCTGGTGCCTTCCTTACTCCGGTTAGGACAAGATAACCGGGAGCACGGGACTTAGCCGCAGACGCCCACTGCACCTGCCACGCGACTAACCTAACCTTTTTTTTTTTGGTTTGCGTAGGATGGAGTAAATGCCTCGGGCATACCCGGGGGCCGGCCACACCGGGTTATGCGGGGCTTGCACCCGCTAAAAACTCCACCCTGAGTGCAAGGCCACATGGAAATGGCATGAGTCAGCGACCCGGTATCGCCGAAGCATTACAGTCTGGTCACTGACACCATTTGTGCGTCGCGCACTTCCCGTCACTCCTAACTTATTATCCTTCACTCGAGTCGTGACACTTACTGGTTATTATCGCCGTGGTACTAAATGTAGTACTAGACCGCGGTATATACTGCCCTAACCTCGCCAGTTGAGAGAGATGAGTCCCGACCCGACCTGACCCTCCATTTGGAGGACAGGCCCAAGACCCTCACCCACCCAGCAAGATAGATTGGATAGGCCCGAACCACTAACCGCGGACCGAGTCCACCCAACCAAGTCTCTATATACATATATACATGCGTCATAGGAATGACGACACCGAGCTAATGTCTAATTAGCCGCGAAGTCGATGGGACGGGCACCTAAGCGTCCTCGTCCATATTGGACTCGCCATCACCAAGAACAGGTGGAGCGCGCGGGGAGGCGTCTACCACTGCAAAAGCAGCAGCAGCAGCCTGCCGAGTCCTCTCCACCTTTTCCTTCACTCTCATAACCCTTTCATAGAAGAGTGAAAAGGCCTGCCAAGCTTTGCTGGATGTCACTATTTCACTGACAATCTTCGGTAGTGACAGGTCCAAACCGATGACTGCCGTCAGCTCAGCCCGTTCTGCGAACCACCTGGTACACACTGCCACTGTGTGTTCCGATGTATCGATCAATCCAGCCGGACAGTGTTCGCACAGGTTTGAGTCCATCTTTTGGATTCGGGCGAGAAACAATGGATTAGGACGCAAAACAACCATGTCCAGTTAGAATCTGGGTCATTCTAAATGTCAGACCTCCGTGGATTCTTCCACGCCAAAGGTGGAGATTCGGTCCGATCGCCTTCCGTGTTCTAACCCCCGGCATCAGGTCTTCTTCC
>NJRL01000990.1:4954-22801 GCA_003063815.1 Aphaenogaster rudis
GGTGTTGGGGGGAGGGGGGAGAATCTAATAGATGCTTTAGCATTTATTAATATTAAATTTATTACACGTAGAGGACCACAATCCGTATGGTTGATACGTGGTAATTAATAGAATACCATCTCTTGCCAGTCGGGTCGACTTAAAAATTTATCAAAATAATTCATGTTACTATTACTTAATATGTATGATGTTATCAAGTTTGATTCTGTTTGATATTTCACTGAAAATCTGTTCAAATAAAATTTTCCATTCCTTCGTCGGGCTAACAATCCATTTCAAAATATTTTCACACCGGAAGAGATCAGATAAAGAAACAAAGAAATGTAGCTTGATAAAACAAGGCCAAATAGCACTGCGAACGAACAGCGGAGTCGGATAAAAGGGCGGACGGAGAAGAACCGTTCGTAAATAGAACAGATGGTATATATGTGTAGTTCGCACAGCTTGATCGTGTCTCATCGCTTTCATTTCTATATCACGTCTTCCTTCTTCCGCTGCTCAGACCCTGTGATTTCTTTGCGCTTTGACAATCATATTTTGACAAAGCGTGCGAGAAAGAGATGGACGACCTGTCTCGTCGCGAACATTAAAAAGAGACAATGAGTTTCTTCACGTTAGCGATGCGGGAACGCGCGTTCGTGTAAGCTCGGCGAGATGGGCATGATACGTCCGCCGTGTTTTTCTCGTTTCTTCCCGAGCGACACGGTGCATTTCGGATGCGTAAAGCAACGAACGTGGGTTGTTTGTGGCACCATATGACGGGTCACGGTGTCGAGCAAGCTCGCAAGCGTGGTACCTTCCGGTTAACGCGCAAAGCCAGATTAGAAGTAGCACTAAAAGTAGTACTGCATTGATAAATATAAATAGATTAAGCGCACGTCTAGAGCATTTACAAAACAATGGCACTATAAAAAAGAAGAAGCTCTTATCTATTGTGTTAAAATCTTGTTACTTAAAATTTTTCTTTAGTATCGTTTTCATTTTTTTAATTCCATATTATGGGAAAAACATATAATCTTTTATATGCTTAAAGCTTAAAATTTTTCTTTTCGCTTTGATTATAATAATTTCTTTAGACTGGAATTATTATTTTTCTGTGCTTATAAAAGTGGAAAATTAAGTTGTTAACTTTTAACTGTTAATTGTATTGGTCATTTGATCGGTATAAAGCATGTTTCTAGAATCTCTACAAATTTATAACACATATCTAAACAAAATGAATGTAAATATGGAAATTACCAACTTTGATATTGACATTGAACAAAGTTTAACACAAGCCATTTTCCATTTGCATGCAAATTTCTCTTCTCACAGAATGTAACGTTAATCAAATTTGCGTAATTAAAACTTGTTTAAACGAGCCTTGTAAAGCAAAACTTTGAAGACAATACGCCAAGAAGCGAGAATATTTGTTCATTAGAGAATTACGAAGCTCCGAATTCAGAGTACGAAAGATCGTTCAAAGTGTAGCCTACGAAGCAAGTAACAGAAAATTCAATAGTTAGAAAGTCGAAGAATCTCTGTAAACTTCGTTTACCTTATACTCCTTTCAGAACTACATAAAACATGCATAACCTTCCGTTTCATATCGTAAGGGAGAAACATTTCCTAGATAGTAAAATCAGATGCGCCAGTATACGTATACGTATATCGTATATGCATTTTATGAAACAACACATCGTGTCGTTTGTCGAGAGGCATTCGGAAGAAAGGTATTCGCTCTTGTTTTCTTTATGCAACTGGCGCGAAACGTAGACCGGCGTAGTTTTCACCGTGAAAATAATAGTATTTCTTTTCAGCCGACTGTAACTAACTGCTGAGTGCAAATTTCGCCAAAAGTTGGTTTACAGTTTGCTACACGTGGTTGCCGGCGAATACATTCAACGAATTCAACACCGTCACGTAACGGGGTTATTTATGGGGATACAGTTTGTAGCCCGCGATTGCGGCAGAAATGGCCGGTATACGTTTGCTTCGGTATTTTGTGCTTCTTCCAGCTTAAGACACCGCGAGCTAATCCTTTTACTGGCTTGACCGAATCCGCTAAAACGGATTGCTGCCTCGTGTTAGCGTTGAGTTTTTGTCGGCGACCCTTTTCTTTCCATTAGATACCATTGTTTCGCCTAAGCGCTTCTACGGCGACGGACGCCGTTGTTGACACTAAAAGGCATTAGACTTTTTTAACAAACCAGAATTTGAAAATAGAATAAAACGAGAACAAAAATATCGGGAATCGGTTCCAAAATAACTTGACATGGTTAAAGAGAAAATCGTTGTTAAAGCACAGCAAAATAATAAATAAATATCTTTAAATTGAATATTAACAGATTTCTAATTATAGAAAATGTTAAATTATACATTTTATTATAAACATTAGCATTGTATTGTAGAAACTTATATATTTTGAAAGAGAATTTAAGAGAAAGTAGGATTCTAAACATTTTCTTCTCAAGAATTAATTTTAGCAATAAATATCTACATGGTATTTTAAAAATCGTTTGATTTAAGTGCTGTAATAAAAGAGCGTTATAGAAAGTATTAAACTCGAGAGTTCTGATACTTATAGTATACTTAAGATACTTAAGATACTTATACTATAATTTGTGCATTAAAAGTTCAGTACGAGAAAAATAAAAACAGCATATACAGGGTGTATCTTTGTATATTGCATAATTTTTTTAAAAAGCAACCATGTGTTTTCCTAGCATCAATTGATTCATCCCACTATTCTACGCATAAAAGTATTAAAGTACAGTTATCAAAAAATGTATAGTTTATGAGATATTTTATATTTTATGTCAAAATATTGTAAACTTTGAAGCTTCATATCTCCGGAACGGCTTATGTAAAAGACAGTTTGGGGGTGTTTTGAAAACGTCTCGACAAGGGCTACAAGAATATCCAATAAAAAATAGGAAGTATAAATCCAATTTAAAAAATTTAACGTGACCTTGATATGACCTTAAGGACGCCACCCAAGATTAAATCAATGGTACCTTCTTATGTCCCTCTCCGAACCATACAACTTTTGTCTGAAACATTTTTCCATATCTTCCATATTTTTCGAGATATTTGCCTGTTAAGATTAAAAAGACACACCCTGTATATCGACGTCAGAAGCGTAAATGTCAGCATACGAAATTAATGATAAATGCAGCAGCGATCACGCACATTTCCATTGAGATATATGCATTCATCATTATTCTATTCAATGGTCCGTATTCATTTCGACTATTTTACGTCTCTTTTCGCCAGAAGCGTTGCATTGCCGATCTATAATGCCGAATCCGAGAAGAGCAGCCTGAGACAAGGAACAAAAACTCCGAGATATTTATAGTTCGCCTCTTATTTAAATCTTTATTATAATTATATATAAATTTGTTTTACAATAACAAACAAAGTTTGTTTTATTTGGCATATTAATTATTGATTAATGAATTGTGACATATTGCACAATGTATTTTAGAAACATTAATATAAATTTTTTAGATAATGTTTGTAACAAGTATAAGCCACTCATCAATTTTCAATTATTTTAACAATAGAGACGTACGAAATTAAGTTTACATTGAAATTTAGATTTATACGACAAAAGTTGGGGGAATATTGAAACGTTTTTAAATCTACAAAATCTACTTACCTTAATCATCATATCATAAACGGTTGCAGAAAGGTATTGCAGCCATAATCGAGCGAACTATTATTATCAGGAGAGATCTGCAATGCCAGCAACACCCGTCGGAGGGATGATAAATGTTTGTCCCTATTTAGCCTCATTACCAGCGATTTGTTATGTCGCATATGGTCGCGTCGCCTCATTGAAATATACTCTTACTCATAAAAAGCGTTACTTTTGATCTAGAATACGTTTCTGCATATCAATAATTCTCATTATATTACCATCAAAATTATTATATAATCTAGTATTATACAAAATTAAAATTAATGCGCTCTAATTTAAATAATCAGTTAAGAGAATCACAATTAAATTTTACTTCTTTACTAAAAAAAATGCTGTTGGCTTTAAGCAAAAAATGTAGTACGTAAAATTAAGAATGAAGAATTAAGAATATTATAATAGCTACTATATCAATAAGCACAGCTTGTTTTAGTTTTAGTAATTTTCTTTTATCTGTAGCTGTTAAGAATAAAAAATTAATTGTATCATATCTTTCTGAAAAAGATATGATTATATGAATTCTCGTATGCAATTGCAAGGCTGAGAATAGATATATGGCCACTTACTAATGCGTATATGTATGCTTCACGTAATATTATCTTAGCTTTATGATTTCGGATCCTTTTTAATTTCGCGAGCGTAACCTTCTGTTGAATATTAACTCTGCTGAAAAGCCCATTAATATCGAACATGGCGACTCGCGGACGGCGTAGAACCTGCCAAATGACGAAGTCAGTACACACAAGCTGCATTTAGCCCTGGCCAGTTGATCCGAGATTATAATGGTATGCATCCTAATATCGAATCAAATTGTAATGTGCAGCGAAGCGAGAGTTCATAGAAGCCGACCTCTCGCGTACGCGTCCGTGCGTATGGTCATTAGAACGCGATTATGCGATAGTTAATCACTTAATGGAAATATACATACATTGGGATTCTCATCCCGAAAAGGATTAAGCGCTCGTGACGACGAAAGATTGGATTTGTATTTTTAAAATAGTGAAATGGATACTCGGGAAATGCTAACTCTGTACCTTTTAAGGGGTCATGCCTAGCTGCAAGGTGAAAAAAAACGTGATTTTCGGGGATTTTTATAAGAAAGTTCAATTTATTTTTTTTTACAACAAAATGTTAATATCAAAAGTACATATATTGTGAACACCATTTAGAATTTTTTTTGTTGAAAAATATTGTAAATTAAGGAAGTGTTACGACCACTTTAAGGAAACCTGATTTTTCAGCGGTGTACACGATAACTCCAAGCCAAATCATCTGAAATAAAAAACCAAAAAGATTCTGTTAGTATATGAATATATCTTCTTCGTGAACGAAGGATTTTTTGAAAAAATAATTTTTGACAAAATGGCGACCGTTTTAAGGAAAAGCGCAATTTTTCGGGCTCTTAATTTTTCGCGGAGTTATCGTGTACACCGCTGGAAAATCAGATTTTCTTAAAGTGGCCGTAACTTCCTTAATTTACTATATTTTTCAACGAAAAAAATTCTGAATGTTGTTCAATATATATACTTTTGATATCAACATTTTGTTGTAAGAAAAAATAAATTAAACTTTTTTATAAAAATCCCCGAAAATCACGTTTTTTTTCACCTTGCAACTAAACATAACCCCTTAATGATGTAAAATATAATACAACGTCCAAAAATGATAAACAAAAAAGTATCCTTCTCATATTTTATCCCAGTAAAAATAAGAAATCCATCCTTTTTAATATCTGTGTGATTGTCCTTCGTGAAAATTAAAATTAAATAGGTAAGGCTAGAGAAAAATAGAATATTCAACAATCGTAAAATCATTCCTTAATTTTGTAAATTAGAAAGTGAAATAAATTTTTACTAATTGTTTTATATCTCTATTTCTGCATTTCTATAATTTAAATGCCAGCCGTCACTTATCATTAATAACGTTTTCCTAAGATATGCCGCGGCCGCTTAAATCGTGTTCGTAATTGAACCCTCGCTAGTGCAGACACACAGAATTCGTAATTAGCGGTACAGTATTACACGTTGCGCTTGAGCGCCGCATGCCGTTTAATTCGCTCAAAAATCCCGTTCCGTGAGGAACGAGGGTTCAATTACGACGCGTTCAACGATTCAAGCGGGCGCGGCATTACTGGATGTGATTATCGCGACGCGGAACGATGGAACTGTCGCACGGATTCGCCCGCGTCATCCGGTCGTTTTACGACGAGGAAATCGTGCCAACCACGGTGAGCCATGAATATTTATCAGCTTCGAGGACAGCTCGGTGGTGGCCTCGCAAGAGTGCCTGGCATTGATTCGACCGGCTCTGCAAGTTTGGCATTGTATACGGTGTTATTAGCGGCTTCCGAGTAATCAACGTGACAATGTCGAGCTTATGTATTGTTTGGGGGGGAGGTAACAAGATAATGAATGGAGGATACGAACGCATGTAGTTAACCCTGGCATTACGAATATTTAAATCCCTTTGGCGGCCGTAGCTTCCGCAGATATTTTCCTTCCTTGTTGAGCGTAATTCATTTTTAATGATTCCGAAAATTTACATTCTATAAATATCTGCATTATTTGTAATCTCTTTGCTCCGTATTTAAATACTACATGATCGAAAAGATCTTAAAATGAAAATGTGATCCACGCAATGTAAATCTTGCAAATACTCTCTGAGTAAAAAGACATTATCTCTGTTACAATATAAATTCATCTCTATCTCTTCAGCTTTATAATAGCTTTATTAATTTTTTATAACATATTTATTCAAAATGATCTTATTGAACGAAAGTTGTTCTGATGTATGTACGTTGCACATCTACCAACGTTGCTGCCAACAACTTTAACAGAATTTAAATTTATGTGCTGTTCACATTACATGAATAATTCATGATAACGTACACGTTGCATCGTTAATTACCACTCGATAATCATATTTTAGTTCTTAACGGGGTGCAGTAACCCGAGGCTTTTAAGCAATTAATGGGCGCCGTGTTAAAGGAGGGATATCGAAAGTGCCGGCGACGCAAATGCGATTTCCGCGACATGGAAAATTGAAGGCTCCAGTCATCGCGCTCGGTGAAAAAAAAGCCTTGGCGGTTTGGCTTCCGGCGGCCGCGACAGGCGAAATAAATCATAAAAGTTTCATTAACCTTTGAGTGCTTATGTCTCTTGCTCTCGGCATTTTATCTTGGCATTAGGAGTTGTTTTAATTTTATTGTGACAAAATAACAGCGTTTATTATTTAAACATCAAATTGTGTATCACATACCTATAACCAGTTATTATTATAAATAAATCAAACTAGAAGCATATTATGTATCAAATTACTATAAGCAAATAATATAATATAATCTTCCTTCCCTAAACATAGATAATTAACCCTCCGAGGCCACATCTCTTTTTTTAATACGCCCCGGCCACACTGGGTGGTCGCCACCCAGACGGATTCAAAGTCTCATAAATTCCAGTTAATGTGCACCAAATAAGTTGTAAAAATTCATGAAACATCTTAAGGGTGTTGTTCAAAATTATGTATGGTGCAGAACCCGAAATGTGCTTCCAATTTTTTATTAAAAAATCGAAAAGAAAAAAATTTGTAAAAATGACTTTTTCAATTTAAAAATTCGTATTTTTTTAAAGATTCGATATTAAGTAGCGCTTATTTTAGGAAATTATGTAAAAATGGTGCTATTTTAAGGGAAAAAATACGTCACATCCATAATAATTTTCAAATGTTTACCAAACATAACTGACATGGCTCAAAGCCTTTCTACTGCACGGATCTTCGAAAGAGGGACTCAAACTAAGGATTCTAGGTGGAGGGAAACTGATTATAAAGCCTATCTTGAAAATATCGCCCTGAATTTTTGTCTGGGTGACCGCCACCCAGTGTGGCCTCGAAGGGTTAATAATTATAGTACACAAATTAAAACGAATTTATTCGACTATTGCGAATATTTCAAACTATTGATATTTCTAATTTTTCTTAACAAAACCGACAGCTCGTCACTACGCGTTTCTACTTCGGTAATGCGTAACTCGCATATTTTTCGAGAGAAAAGCTACCGTTCAGCCGCCGTTCAGCCGCCGTCGCGGCTGAAGACAAGGCTGAAGACTGGTGGATGCCGCAAAGAGGAAGAGAAAGGCGTGGCACTTCCGCATGTGCTCCATCCTTTCGAGGAAGCTGACGTAATTTCCACGCTGAATCAGCAGTCGGCGCGAGCAGTCGGCGAGGCGCCGCGAGGCGAAAAGTCCATTAAATGTCCGACGAACGACGTCGCTTTTCTTCTTCCTTTATTCTTCACGTTACGTCCACGATATTCGCCGTCGCGGCCAGTTTATATTCCTTCCAGGGACACCCTCAGGTGCGCCTTCTGTTCCTGTGCATTGATCCTCGCTCGTGACGGACCTTAAACCCTTTGTGGAAGGGTCCAAGCACACCTGACAACCTTCAGGCGTCATGATAATGCAGCGCTGGCTATGTTTTTCCGCGTGATCGAACGACAATATAGATGTGAATATTGCGGAAATGTCATTATCGAAAATATCCGCACAATTTTGCACAATGACAAAATATTTCGACAAAATTGGCTTCATATGCCAATACTTTTAATTTATCTGGAAAAATTTAATTCATCTCATAAAGAAGTTTTGGGCGAAAACGGCCGTTTATAGTATTAATTAATAATATAATTAATATTACCGAATTAATTTCGTTGAATTAATTAACTGGCGCACAATCGTTTGACTAACAAGTTCCGTGGACTAAAATTGCGGATCATAAAAATTTTATCGTCGCGCGGAAAGTGGCCGACGGACGTGAATTATTGCGGGACTCGTAGCGAAATTTCCGTTGCAAAATATTTATGGCTTCTTAAACCCGAATTACGATATAGTAGTAATTAATTAAAACCATATTTCTCAGAGTATCTGTTTATGCAAGATCTTTTCGTTTAATTATATCTACGACAAAATTTGCAAGAACCACATTTTCTATAAATTTTTATTGTTAACAAAAGCTGTTGTGTTTGACAAAAGGTACAAATTTAATTTAAAATTACATTTTAAAACGGTGAAAAAGTTACAAATATTAGAAATTTATTTTACAAAAGAGAGTAGAGAAAAAATGAAACTGTACTGTAATATATAATTTAACAATACAATTCCATTTTTCACTTTCTATCTCTTATTTCTGCTTAACTTCATTCACAGACATTGAATTTGATTGAATCAGATTATAATTTCTCATATATTTTATAATAGTTCTAACTTTTATTTTCCTATATATATGTATATATATCTCCATTTTCCAATTACTTTCATAAGTGTTTTCAGAATAAATTCTCCGACACTTTTTATCTCAAATGACAATATGCAATCTCTGAAGTATTAAGTAAAATACAGTATTTTATCTTTATCCTTTTTTCTCCTTTTTACACGAAATTGACAAGCTACACGAACAGTTCGCCGTCCTGCTCGCAATTGAGTCCTCAAGCAGATACTTGGATTTCTTTTAAACCATGTAAGCTTGGTCTGGCACCTCTCTGAAGTGAAAGCACGTAACATCCGGTACATAAGCTGATTTCGCATGTTGGGACGAGTCCGATAACTTCTCGTCAATTCGTTCTCTCACGTTAGGGTAAAATTTAACGACGCCGCTCTGATGTGCCGGACTGACCAGCGACCACGGCAAACTACGATGCATATGCATCGAGACGTGCGGATCGAACTTTGGGTGTTGCACCTCGAAGAGAGTTCGACGGAGTTTCGAAGAGACTACCACTTCGCGGCTTGTCGGGGGCGCTGACGAATTTATGATGAATATTCAGGTTTACAAATAATGTATTACCGCATATATTAATTGCAAAAAGTTTTGTGTATAATGGTTTAGAACGGTTTTGAGACAGTTTTCCGATACTTTTCAGCGATAATGCGCCCCATCTCTAACGCGGTCTTCATAGTCACGATTGATTTTGTGATGTTATGCTTGCATAACAAAATGAAATTAATTAATCAACTATTCTGATGAAACTCCAATATGTATACATATTTTTTAAATATAGGAATAAAGACTATATTTTTATATTGCAAACATTGTTATAACAATAGCAGTTTTTCTATAATTTTTTCTATATAATTACCAAAACTTTATAAAAGATCGTATATTTAAGTTATAATTTTACGATGATAGATGCATATTAAACCAGAAACGATCGCTTTTTAATTGTCGGATAGGGATTAATAAAAAAAAATAATAATATCATTTATAAGGAAAATAAAATAGTTTATGTTTACTATACATACTGTCAGTGTCAAATAATTCCAATTCGGTAAACATAGTGCATTCTTGCTCACTCAACATAGTCGGATCTAAAATTCGTAAGTCAACTAACGTCCAATTAACGGCCATATTGACAAAAGTATGAACGTCAATTCCTATATTTGCGCCAACTATTGTCAAAATCACGTTTTCACACAACGCCTGCAGCACCACCATGCAAATAACCAAATCCAAATCGACATTCGCGTCCCAAACTTGTTTTACGCTCTGGGAAATTCGATCCTTAAATTCCCACAAATACCTTCGAGCTTTGGCAATGCCTCGTCGCTTTAATAACTCTTCGGTTCTAGCATGCAGATCGAATCTCCCGGGCAAAATGTGTCTGTCAAAAAAGTTCCGGATTTTATTAAAACTCGTAAGTCGCTTTTATAAAACTGCAAATCCAATGTTAAATTTATAATTTTTATATTAAACGTTCTGGTTATTATTTTAAAACAGACACTGTTGTATTAAAATATCTCGTAACAAACCTGACGGGTGATGGACGTCTTTTGGGTAATACAGTAGCAGTACACTCAGCATCTTCGTCATTAGCGCAGAAAAGCCTCGGTCCCGGTATACGATTGTATGGCAGGAGTCTAAGGAATTTGAACAAAGCGATTGTGAAGGAGGGAAAACACGCGATCAGATCTCCGTGATTTCTCCTGGTCTGGTTGGAGATGAATCAACGGAAATCACGGAGAAGAAATAAGAATCGCTGAAGAACAGTCGTAGCTTCTCGAGCTCCAAGCTCGAGTTTTTTTGTGGCAAAACAAAAGTACAAGAATCAAGAGAGGAACAATAAACGGACGTACTGATTGACGATTGAATACTATGTCTAAAACGAAATTTCGAGGGAGAGAGAGAAAGAGAGAGTGAGAGGGGAGGGGTAGCATATAGTGTTACATAAATTATACATATGCATTTTATTTTATATCTGATAATCCACAAATTTTTACTGAAAGATCATGCTTATATTTAAGATTTAAAATAATTATTATACATTATGATATTGATATAATTAATTTTTATTCAATAATTACACAGGACCACAAATTTTTTTTTTTAATTGACACAAACTAGACCACGTGTACTATACGTATTTTGGGTCGCTGAAGTCGAATCCGTTGGCCGTTTTTGTCCACCACGTCTAAGTTTTTTGTAAATTGCAAAAAAATGATATTAAATCACTTAAAATTTTTAACCATAATCGACACAACAAATTTCTTTTAAGGGTTAAAAGTCCTAACAATGTGCTTAATTTTGATTGTAATAAAACTTTTCCAACATGTCACATACTGTAGTTATAATATGCCAAAATTCACTAAAATAGCCTTTTTTGCAACTTTAACTGCAATTAACACAAAATTGTGACGTGATAGAGCAATTTGGCCAGCGGCATTGTTTTTTGCGACCCAAAATCTATAAGAATCGCCTACTCTGATCCTAGTTGATTTTCACAAATTTTTTTTTGTGGTCCTGTATTATCTAAATTTTGATAAAGGAAAATAACATATTGACACAATTTAGGATAATTTAGAGGTAAAATCCGCAACAAATGCGGCAATATAGACAAACGGAAATTATCAAAAAAGTTGCCTCAATTGGTTTAATCGCCCCAGCCATTTGCTGCAACTGCATTTTATAATGTTTACTAGTATCTTTTTGGTAGGGTGGCGATTAAACGGAAATTGCAAGAGATGTTACTGCAATCGTTCCGCTTAATTACGGCTACTGTGGCGCGTGTAGATGATTGCAGGTTTATCTATTCTGCAGTTTCTTGGCGGTTCAGGTGAGGTGGAAATTGGCGGAAAAGAAACTGCGAGATTGCCCGACAATAACTAGAGAGGCTGATTTTGAGCGAAGTTGTTTTTCATTGAAAATATATACCATACACTTTTAAGAAGCGTAGTTAACTACGAAACTTTCTCGCAAGTAAATAATAGCAAAGATGTTTTTATAATAAAATTTTCTTAAGCATGGGAATTATATTATTTTATGAGATCGCATTTTTGTTCATAGGATCTCAAACATATGTAAATAGGGATAAAGTATGTTTCTGAAGAAGATAGTTAATATTAGCATGTACGGTAATCAACGTTATCAAGTGTTCGCAGCAGATAAATTCTGAGATCCATGCATTTAACGAACACGAAGTAGCGCGAGCAAGATAAGGTAATAATAGGATAAAGCTCTTGCGCAATAACCTGCAAATTGTGTTAAGTGACTGTGAATTACGCACGATCGATAGAATATTATTTCGGCTCTACCAGGCGCCAACAATCTCGAACTCGCGAGAATTCACGGTCGATCACGATAATGCTTCCTCATTTGAGAACGATTTGACGCTAACTCTCAATAAAAGAATTTTAATAAAATAGAAATGCTTACTTAATAAAACTTTTGTTGACAACATGCTGCAACAATTTTTATTTTAAAAAGTTGTATAATATTATTTCAATCCGCTGTTATATTCCATGATGTCATTTATTAATCGATGGACTAATAGTAAAGTAAATGCATAATGATAATAACGAATTGTGTTGTAAGTACATGATAAATAATAACAATATAAACATTCTTTCATTTGAAATATATGAAATGTGCAATTACGCGAATATGGATAAATCAATCAAAAACTGGAATCATATATTAATATTGTATACTTGGATCTTATAAATTTTACTATCTTATCACGAGGTCTCGCGTGGAAAGTTATTATTATTTATGCAGGTATAAATCGAGGCGTGAATCTGAAAATTACATACAAACCCATGTACGAGTAAACATTGCTACATATAGCTTTTCTCATTTAGTAGTCCATTAAACTCTGAAAAGTAACCACTTTTAACCCTATATTATGTCGTAACATTTGATCTCAGCAGTCATTCTTTACGCGTGAAACGAGGGTAATATAATCCGAGTCCTGCTTATTACACTTACACCTAAATGTCTTACTTCAAAAAGACACATCGCAACAAGTTGAAATGTGTTTTTATTATTACGAAAATTATTTCAAATAGGATAGATTAACTTTCTATCACTTACAATTCGTGAGCTAAGAGTGGATCCGTGATGTTAGGATCTTGATGTTCGTGGTCATTCCTGCTCGACAACAGACTTTTACAATATGACAGCGCTTTATCCTTTTCCACATTGCGGCACTCCCGATAATCCGTTTCGTCTTTTTCAAAATCCTCGTTCCACTCGTGATGATCTCCTGAATCGGGAGATTCGAGATAGTCGTGCTGTTCGCTCAACTTCGGGGCACTCTGCAACCGGAAATGAAATCCGTGCACGTACATACGTTGAATGGCACACTACGAAGTCACCTTCTTGATCAGGAGGAGTTCCGTTCGACAAAATGATCTACGAACAAAATACGCAGTTGAAAGGCTCCTAGTAAAATATAGCAAATATTATTGTTCTTTTTTTAGCCCTTTATAAAACTTAAATATTACTATAAAACGTTTTATAAAAAATAAATATTATACTGTAAAATATTGTAACATAAACCATAATTTTTGATATCATAACTATGATATAATTGTAAAATAATAAACTTTATTTTTACTAAAATATTCTTTCTACTATGATGCTTCTGCCAATTTTTTGAGAAATCTTTGCAATTGAGATAATAGTTTCGGATCAACAATTTATCAATCAATTTGGGTTTATATAAATGATACTACATGTTTGATAAGAAATATTATTTATAAACAAGAAATTTCAAATTACCAGGAATCAACTTTCATTACAAATATTTCTGTAAACGTGTATTTATCGAAATAATTAATCCGAATATTCAGTCACTCGAGAATTACTAGTATAGAATTGCGGAAGGAACGCACAGAATTAGACAGCTCGAGCTCGACTATTGCGGAATTTGGAAAAGTTATTCGTGAGTTTATCAACGAGAAATATCGCGCAAAACCTGCAGCGAAATGTCATATCGACAACGATTGATAGAGAGGCCATTTATGGATGGATGCGCACATCATGTATATCACTGCAGCCACGTTACGTATAGAAGCTACAATTCTCGATGCAACGGATCCTCCCAGGATCGCGTTAGCATCGGTATTTGCATCCAAAAATCACGTCGACGTTACGTCTGCGCGGATGACGATTGATAAAACGCGCAACTTGTACAAAATAAATATCGAAGTGATATTTATAACCGAGTCGTTCAAGCAGTTCCTGGGTGATATCTTGACGAGAAAGGATCGATGAATGACTAATTTTAATAACTGAATTATCTTTAGCTACGATAACGCTTTTATTTGAATATAAGACTTGAAATTATAGAATCGTAGAATTATTAGTGTAATATTGCAATGTTGTGATCAAACTCTAATTTATTTTTTTTAAGAGACAAAGAGATTTTTAGTAGAATTTCTCCAGTCACATATATATACATGTTTTAAATAAATTAATTTAATATAAATTATTTTATATTAATATATAAATCACTTACTTTCTCTTTTTAATTAAAAAATATCCAGTACAACGGAAAATCAATTTAATTTAATTTATATAAAAATTAATATCTTTATAAATTATCTTTATTTGTGGATAAAATTTTTAGATATAGTTATATTTAAATTGCAATTGCAACAGCAAAAATTTTACAGAGCCTCCTTTTCTGGCATAGGTGATAAATCGGACTCACCCGTTTTGCAGTAGTCCAATCCTTGCAAAGCCTCGCAGATTGCTTCGCTCGTTACTTTCGTATCTTTGCAGGAAACATCGGATTTGCTCGCAACTTTCTCCGATCGACTCAACATCGAACTTTTTCTCTCGCCCACGGCACTCCTTTTAAAATTCGAACCGGGAAAATCCGCGGCACCTTTCTCGAGAGAGGTAATCTTTTTCACACGCCCCAAATACGCATGCTGAGTCACGTCATGATCGACAGTTTCTCTTGACACTTGTAGGAAATTCTTTTTGTCTGGCAACAATTTCTGATGCTTGCACAAATAGTGGAAGAAACACAGCGAATTTGAAAGAAATCTCTTTTAAGATAAGCCTTAATTCTTTTCTGTATTTATATAATCGAACTACAAAGCAGAACTTTTTGTTTTCAACTTATAATATTGATAAAAATCATTTTAAAACTTCTACGTTTAAATATATTCTGTAATCACGTGACGTCAATAATATATTAGTTTATACTAGAAATTTCCGTATTTGGATATTTAGGTTAAACGAGATGAATAACGAAAAAACAATCGCGAATCAACTCCACTTTCATTAACAACCCGACAAATGATTTTGATCATTAACGTTGGTATCTGCAGTCTAAAGCAAATTATAATTTAATTTTCAGTTAAATGTAAATTTACACATCTAAAAGTGTGCTACAAAAATGATGTACTAGAAAGTTCTCGTATTTTTGCAATCTTTTCACAGACGGATTATATTTTGCTATGTATTGCTTAAATTAAATAATGTAAATTAAGATAAAATAAAACATATAAATATAAAAATTATATTAAAAGCAATTACATTTACTACTTTATGATATGAATTTTTATGTTAAATATGTTTTATAATTAATATATTGGAAAAATAAAACTGTCTATATAAAAATAAAGAATATTATTACGAATATAATTAAGACACGCACACATTTTGAACTAAAACGTTTATTTTAAAAAGATTGAAAAAGAAACAGAAGAGAAATAATAAGCTTAATTTAATAAAATAAGTATAAGTAATAAAGGTTATAATATAACCAATCTTTCAAAAGAAAGTACCTTTATAAAAAGATATCAAACACGAATAATTTCCATTAAGATTTAATTAATTAGATTTAATATTAACCTTACTTAATAAGCTTTTACAACTGAGTAACTTTACAACTGACGTTCAGTCGAGATTCTGTTGATTCTTTATTTTAAACTTCACAGAAAGAGATATTCTAGATCGGATTATTATTTCTAGAATAATATAAAACTAAATTGAATGATATCGACTTTTTATTTTTTTAATTTGGAAATAGTCTCAAAGTTTTGACATAGCACTGAATTAATATTATTATACAAATATTGAGAATCTCAATACAATTATCACAATAAAATGAAATATTTATTAAATTAATCATTTATTTTAAAATTATTTTATGGCTTGAAATTTCGCTTAAATGCGAATAATTATTAACAAGAGATATTATCGATGTCCTCTTACAATGTGAACCCGTATTGTTCAATTATAACGCCAACAAATCCGTTCATTCGCCACAACAATCTAGAGAAATAATGAAGCTACTAATGCCAAATTTAATTTATAGCGTAAGGTGCAATTACAATTAGCAATATAATTAAAATCAACAAAATAACATTGCAAATTGATTGAACAACTCATTAGTCCTATTAGCTCAATGTCTGTTGATATAATCTGTATCAACAATACGATGTGCTATAGAATTATAATCTCATTTGATTATTATTATTAACAAACAAGGTAAAGAAATGAGATTTCACTAAAAAAAGAATGGAAAGGAGGAACGTAAAATTTGAAAAGGGTAAACATAGCTTTCTTTATTAGCGCCTCTATGTTTAGCAGGAGCGTAGACAAGGATAATTACCATTAAGTCGGATTAGGCGAACAGACATTGTCCTGTTACGAACTGGTAAGAACGTAAATCCTAATCAGTGACATTGATCACGCGGACTACAAGATCGTCGCAACAACGGATATTCTGCACGTGTGTGAATTGTGTACGTATGCAGATGTGTGCGTGTGTATGTGCATGTAAGTAATAAAGTATGTCTATGTAGGTGTGCAAAAGCAAAGTTTTCTGGTGTGTGAAATATCCGTCAACTGGTACGTTCGCTTTTTCTTGTGTCCGTTAATTCCTTGGGAGGACACTTGAGCGAAATAGTATTAATTATAAGCTCTCGTTTGAAGTAATTACGTGTAGCCGGCTTACAGCGCCCCATTGTTGGAAATTTCATTTCCAATAACCGCGTGAAAAGGCACCTGCGGGAGAACGCAGTGCTCTTAAATGCGGTGGAACATCGTTACGTTGTGAAGATACCTTCCACACGAAAATGAATTCTTCAAAGTTTACTTTAAGGATTATTGGACATTTAGAAACAGTGTTGTCAGTTCTGGATAAAAAGGTAATATCGTAAAAAGTAATAAATAAAAATCTCGGATTTTGATATATGTATGTCTATAATTTTATCAAGTTGTTTCACAAGAAGCTCTTTTCACATCTTCTCCTTTGGCGCTTTCGCAACGCGGTTCACAATTTTACTGATGAGAATAACTCAATCTTTAAGCAACGATAGAGATTCAAAACACCGGAAAATCATGAGACTGCGATAAGAGATCCACAAAGCAAAGCTGTCAACGATATACGGAAAATCGATAAAAGGCATCTCGCGCAACAAAGTGCGTCGCGTATCGGTTTACCGAATCATAATCGCGTTAAAGTCTGACTCATCTGCCTGGAAAATATTTGCCGCAGCTCCGTTTATATGGAAAAGGGATTGTATGTGCGCATGAACTCACCCCCGCTTCTCGAGCAAAATTGAAACATCTCACACGAAAATTAATGTCATTCTAGAGCGTAGAATCCACTTCGATTATTATCAGAGATGCAATAATCATTTTTATTTTTCACGTAGGAATCGAAGATTATAATTGATCAAAATAAATATATGATAAAATTATCCTATTACGATAACAAATATATTGTTAAAAATTGCGTGTATACAGGGTGTCCCATTTTAATCTATCACCCAGATTAAAACGGTTATTTATAAATTTACAAAAAAATGTTTCAAACAAAAGTTATAGGATTTCGAGGAGGACATCTTATGATGGACATATGTTTTTTCTAGGTGGAG
>NJRL01000990.1:23471-37027 GCA_003063815.1 Aphaenogaster rudis
GGGACACCCTGTATATATATTATTAAATGTATTTAAAAATCTAGATAGATTTGCAAGCTATAATAGTTCATAAAGCATATAGAAACATATATAAATAATTTTAAATAATGTAATCCTTTTGCAATAAATTTTTTGCAATAAAATTTCACATAATGCACATAAATTTTTATATAAAACTCATAATCATGTCTACAAAAAAAACGGCAAGTTATTATAAACTTATCGGAGTATCTCGTTAAAATATGGTTAATAAAAGCCGTCTACGTGCTGCCGCTTTGTGCGCAGACCTTTCCGTGCTTTGTCTACTACGATCGCGTCGCATTCTTTTGCACTGCCCGCCGTTATTAAACCGTACAACACTTCGTCTGCGTGAAAATGAACCCTTGCTCGCCTCTTCGTCCGCCTATTTCTGGTCCTGGCACTTCTACCAAATGCTGGAAACGCGCGAAAACCAGCCGGATTTACGGCAAGAACCAACGCACGAAGGCCAAAGTAAATGGTCCTTTAAAAGTGCACGCGGTTTAATATATACATATACATATATACGAGTATATATAGTTCTGTTAGAAAAATAAAAACATATAAATACATGTATTAAAACCTAGTTTAATTTTAATACAAGTTTATAGAAAAAGAGATAATTTTTAGAAATCTTAATTGCAAAGATATGAAAAGTAACGATACTTATAAAATAATGTCACTTAAGTGTCAAATTAAAAATGACAAGTTAAAAATGATAGTAAAAATCGACATAGTACAGGGGCTGCAAACTTAAAAATAATTATAGCAATTATTTAATAAACAAATTGTTTAATAAAAATAAACATTATTAAAATAAAATGCGATAAAGTATATATGTACATATATATATTCTATATTCTATATATAATGTAGAAAAAACTATATATAAAATAATGATAATATAGTACATAATATTAATAATGTTAAACATTAATTGTTAATGAAGACAATCGTATTGCAACGGAAAATATTTTAACGTATAATGACGACTTTATAATGATGTGTAAAATAAGAGAGAGTACGAGCAATTGAACACAAAGTACAAAAGGGCTTTTTCGTCGAGCAATGTTGAAGCTTTTAATCGCGGCTCGTACTTACACAAAAGAATTCAAGAGGCTCGCGCTCATGTAATCCTCGTTGAACCTCGCTGCGGGCTCTCGAAAAATTCTACTATTATTTTAGCATCTTCGCAAACGTAACCTCAAGTTATTCGCAAAAGTTAACAGCAAAAAATCAACGAGAATCTCAGCAGAAAAATATTTTTCTCATATGCACACGCGTGAAATAAAAGAGTTGGTTAAAACTCCGCCTCAAAACCCGTTTCAAATTCTCGAAAGATATTCTTCATCGACCGTACTACATACATTCCTTTCACATTTTATCTCGCGCCATATATTTTTGCCATAAGACTGCACATAGCGTGCTTGTATTTTTCTGTAAAGTTTATTTATTTTAAAGAGCCATAGCCTTGAGCAACTCTTTTACAGAGAATAATCTTGTCCCCATTTCTTTTTTTAATGGAAAATGAGATGGACGCATATCAGCATTTTTCATACGCCCACCGTATCGAAAAAAATTTCCCTGCTATCTTTTTATACTTTCTCGCCACCCTTCTTCGGTATTGCAGGCTCGCGAAGAATCGATAATGGAAATACTTGACGGGCATAGATGAAATTCCTGCTCTGAATCCGATAGTGACGAATATCCCGTATTTAAGATCGTAGAAAATGTAGTCGATTGGTATTTGATGAAGTCGCTATTGAGGGAAAAGAATGCTTACACGAGTTGAAGCTAGCCTTGCTAGCATCGATTAATGACGCGATAGAACGCCATTATTCATCGATCAGGACTCATATTACAAATTGGTAATGCAGCGTACTTTATATTTCACATAATTTTAGCTTTATATAATCTTTTAATGATATAATATTTATCAAATATGAGCCAAGTACAGTTCTCTAGACACTTTTTTCCCCTAATAGTTTAAATGTTCTTTTAAATTTAATAAAATTATATTTCAGAATTAATTAATTTCAATAGCAAATGTGTCTAACAATTAGACACGATATCGACGTCCAAAATACTAAAAAGAAAAGATACGCGTAAAACTTTATATACTCTGTGACTAACGAATTTACAGAGCGTATTATGTGCCAATTAAATGTCGTTTTGGATCGATTATTCCCAAACTAACAGTTGAGACGCTCCAGGGTCTTCCAATGTTATACCTGCCAGTGAGATGCGAATTGAATGTACAAATGTATTGTACATAGGTATGTCGAACATAGAATACAGTCGAATCAGGATCCTTTGTTAAGGACAAATCTACCAGCGCGTTGTGCAGTGGTCCATCCCGAGAAGCAATTGAATCAAGGCCGTTTGTGACGGACGGTACGCAGGCGAGGAATTCTCTTCAGGGCCAAGTTGACTACGAGAAAATGGGCAACTCACGACCATAGGTGCAAATAATACGTGTAAAAAACCGTGAATATGAATGACAATTTTCATGGAGTTCATGCATAAAATTCTCACATCGTTTGAAGCTCAAATAAGATTTCAATTGAATTTACAAAATCGATTTCACGCTTTCTGATTCTAATATTTTACGTAAATTTAATATGCGTTTAATATTTTTTTCCAGACTTAGCGTTTATGATACTTTATCTATGCGTATAATTCTTCTCTGGTATTTTTTTAAGATTCATCAAAACTATCATATATTTACAAAATCAATTACACGAATTAAAATATTTCACTAAAAAGATTAGTATAAAATAACATTAAAAGAATTTCTTTCTCTTTGGTATCATACAATACTAATACAAAATTTATAAATGCAAGAAAGCACATTTTTTTAGAACACATTCGGTACATGAGATTTTAAGATTTCAAAATTATATAAATTAAAAGTTCCTTATGAATATAGAAGTTCTCTAAGTATACTTTATTCCAGGTTCTTTTCAAATCATATTCGCTGGTTCCTCGCAATTTATTCATACACTCCGACGATTCGCTTCCCCCGAGATCTATAAACGCGTAAGACCAAATTAATTGCAAATCTCATCGGAGTTTCCTACGTTCGCTTGTCGGTGTTAAGATTCGCGCCGAGAAGCCGCGGTGACGACGAGTCACGTTGAGTTGGCGAAACAGGGACGTTGGCTCTCAACTTCGCCACGAGATGAGGCACCGCGAGCCGGCACGCTGCCTCGACTGGGCGACTAGTTGAGCCGACATCGGGAGCTTGAAAGCAAACTAATCCAAGTTTTAGCATCGCAGCGGCATATGAGAGGGGGTTGCGAACGCTTCGCAAACTCGTAAACGAAGATTCGTATATAGGTGAAGCGAGCCCTTCACTCGAGCCGAGCGAAAGCGACAAATTGCATCCAGAGCAATTGACTGGAGCGCTTAAGTTCCCCAACGCCGAGACTCCTCATCGGGATCGTGAAGTGCGACGAGACCGATTATCGAGTGCACCTGCTACGCGACGATCGATCTCGCTCTCGCTCAAGAAGAGTAAGCGCGTCGGGCAAGCGTTCTAAATTCCCTCGGAAAATATTTATTAGACTCGGCGGGAACGACCGTCGAAAGTCCCTCCGAGAGGTTGAACCTGCGAATGACGTAGACTTGAATCCGCCTGTCTTCATAAAATTAATCAAAAAATGCCTGTTCCGCGGCGCGCCACCTGCTATCCGAAGTTACTGTCAAAGCACTTCGGCGAAATTAAATTTTTCGGTGAAATTACTGTCGCCTGCGTAATATGATGCAAAATCGGAATTACGCTTCACGTCCCTATAGTATTGTGAAAGCATTCATAAATGCAATCCATAAATATTTGATTTTCAATATATTTTACGTTTACATATAATATAAAGTGGCTCAGCGAAGTTCAATATTAGACAGTTACATATTGCATTAAATGCATACCAAAAGCGCAAACTATTGCGTTGGAATAATATTATAATAATATCGGCACGTTGAAAAATAAAATTATGCCACAAAGTTAATGAAAAAGTTTTCTTCAATTACATTCCTAAAACTTGAGTTGCATAACATTCTTGCGTAAAGGAAACTTTGTTTTTCACTTAATGCCAATATCACTTTGCTTCAAGAAAAATTGCGTTTCTCAGACTTGGAACAAGAAACTGAACATTGAAAGATGAGAAATTACGACAAATAATGACTCTTCCTTCGGTATATTTATTAAGAAAAAATTGATTGCAAATTCACCCCTGGTGTTTATCCTGAAATATTTTTTGGCTTGGACATCCCGTGTGTAATAGATGGATTCAATATGTTAATCCATGTCCACTTCTTCACTGGTACAACGATCGCGTTAAAAAAAATACTTTAAAATCCATCGAGACGAGCTGAGCGTATGTCACTTTGTACAAAATTCGAGCATCCGCCATCTAGCATCCTTCGTTAAGTAAGTGACACTAGTTGTCGCCGTCACCGGCGTCGTCGACGACAGAATTTAATTACTCGACGGTAAATTACTAGGTAATCGAATTGCCGGTGCCTAGGTCGCTTATGAAAAAGCAATAATCAGTGCGGATGAAGTCGGCACAATTGCAATGCGCGAAAATTTTCGATGAGTTTACCGAAATCTCAAGATAATCTCACAAAAATATCTGATGAAATTATTTAAATATTACTTAAATTAATCGTGTACGTTTATCTACACATAAACAGCGAAATCAAGCACACAATTTGCATAAATATTTGCATAAATAAAATGTATTGCAATATATATGTCTGATTACAATATAATGATCAAAATTTACGTAATGTAATAATATAATAGTTTATATATATATATATATATATAAATTATTATATATATAAACAATTATATTCTTTCACGTGTATATTATTAGCACAAATTATGAATTATATTTATATTAAGGTAGTATTCTGTACATTAACACCATTAATACTTTCTTCTTCTTGCTTCTCATCCTTCTCATGTATTCTACAAATAATTTCCAATTTTGCTTGATATTACATGTATCATGGGATTCAGTTACCGCAAATAACCCGCGTACCAGGCCTGGATTTACGACTCGGTCCTTTAAATTCTCGTTAACGTGATTAGGAACGTAATTATGCGACCGCGACATCCTCTCTGGCAATCAACGCCGATGGGCAAATATGGCAACGATGATGTAACCGGTGGGAGGCTTGAAGGTAATCAGACATGTAAATGACACGTTTACCTCTGAGATTTGCATTAATTCCGCTAATCGTTTCCATCAACATCGAACGCGGTTTCCTGAGGAAGTTAAACACGTAAACTGTCTCTCTCAGGAAAAAAAGGACCTTCCGCGACAAATAACAAAAGAATATAAGCTTTATTCCATTACTCTATATCTGTCTCCATCATTCTATATCTGTTATTCTTTAAACTTTTTTCATTATAAATGTTTATAGGCGTAAAGAGAGATTGTTCATTAATTCGAAAACTTGAATCTAATTTTTTAGTTATTACATCTGCAATCGTTATCTTGCAATAAAAATAGCTAATATTTAATATCAAAATATTTCATTAATAATTTATTTGTTATTGCATTCTGCTAAGTAGAACTTCTCTTGAAAAGTCCGAAAACTCAATTTTTAGTCGTAGAGATATTCAATCACAAAAGTATTATTTACATATCTCAAACGTAAGATAAAAAAGAATTTTATATTAAAAAATATTCTCATTCTTTAAAATAATTTTAAAAGAATGTAAAAAAGTTGGGTAATAATGAATCAAAATTAATGATCACACCATATTGCTGTTAACGTCAGACACGTTAAAACAAAGAGAACGCCAGAAGCAAGATATTTTAAAACTAAAACCTTTTCAGGGATACACGAATCACGATATTTGCATTGCATGAATAAGTTCAAAGCTCGATAGAGACGTTAAACGTAAATACGTGTATCACAAAGAGCACGGATGAGACGAAACAAACACTAAAGTCGTGAACAAGTTCGAAACCGAAAGCTCGTTGCCGAAGAGGATTTGCTGCTCGCGCGCGTCTGTCCATCGGATGTTTCCAAGCGTGTACGCGAGGTTTACGAGCAAACACAGTGGCGTCCCCCATGGTTTGCGTACTTCCATGTAGCGTAAACCGAGACCACCGTGCGCACAGACGGTAACAGGAAGGCAGGGACTTCCAACGACTTGGCCGAAGTTGCAAACTGCAGATTGCACCGGACCGACGGTCGTATAACGTCTCGATCTAATTGCGAGCAATGTTTCTCCACCGCCCCTCCCCCTCCTCCGGGCATACCGAGATTTAATACTAATATCGCACCCGCAGTTATGCAGATGTTGTCTCCCGCTACCAGACAATATAGGAAAATGCATTAAGGTAAATTGTACGCGACGCATAATCACATTGTAGCAGTCTTATAGACTGGAAACGATAGAGCAAAATTCTTATATAGTTAATAGAAACAAACTGAAGAAAACAGAATATAGTATCACATATTTTCTGTATTCTTTTATATATATATATATATATATATATATATATATATGTATACATATACAGGGTGGTTCCGGACATTTGCGACAAACTTAAAGGGGTGCTAGATCTCGAACAATTTTTGTTAAGTAACCCGTGTCCGGCGACGCCTCCTTAAGGCGCTAGGCTCTGTTGAACATTGTTGACGGTTGTGTATTTCTTGACTTGACGTGCCTTGACTTTTTCTTATGGGGGCATGTCAAAAGTTTGACGATGATATACGACCCCTGTCGATACCCAAAATGAGCTCATCCGCAGAATAACGAACGAATGTGATGTGATTCACATGAAATTTTCCAGAGGGTGCGTCAGTTAATGCACCGTAGATGCAATGCTTGTATTGAGGTTGTAGGTCGCAATTTTGAACATTTGTTGTTATAAAATACACAAATTAAATTTAAAAACGTATGATTTTTTTTATTCTAATCTAACCATACAGAAATCAAACAGCGTTCAACAAGGCTAAAAACGACGCTTAGCGTCTTAAAGAGGCGTCGCCGGACACGGCTTACTTAACAAAAATTGTTCAATTTACCGAGATCTAGTACCCCTTTAAGTTTGTCGCAAATGTCCGGAACCACCCTGTATACATATATGTTTCACCAAAAATGCGTATATTATGATAGTATAGTTTCATAATTTTGGCAATGTTAAAATGTTATCATGTTATAAATTCAAATATCTGTTAATTCATAATACATTTTGTTTTAAAGTACAAAGTCTTTGTATTATCATGTGTATTTATGCATGATTAACTCTTAGATGCATGAGAAAGTTTTTTAAGACCTTGCAGTATTCACTTTTTTATAAGATTTTCCTTCCAATATCTTCAATTGCATTTTTTCTTCTTCTAATTTTTAGAAGAACTTTCAAGCTACCTTTTTTGGTAATAATTATCGAAATCATTTTTCTGTTCAAGCTTTTTCGAAATTTATTAGAAAGTTCAAGGTTTAAAACAAATCAACTATCTATGTATATAAAAAAAGCTTGGGTATATATACGGACTGACCTCTGACACTTTCCGTTGAGCGCGATCGTCTTGTTAAGCCGGTGTTTTGGCACGATCTTCCGGCAGTTGTACCCGACCGCTCTCGCGTTACGAGAGCAGGGTCTGGCTGGTTTTCGATTACCCATCTCGAGACCACCGATATACACCAGCCATGCATTCCATTACCCTGTAACTATACGGTGGCGACCCACGTAAACCCGCTAATGGTAGGTCTGTTTGTATCTTTGCATGCGTATACCGTGCATATCTAGACCCCGGAATGTAAACTACCGCATAAAGCTGATTTCGCTATCCTCGGCAGGCGATATCGCCTAAATTGTATTCCGGGCTTTGCACAACTTAGGCAAGGCCAGTTGTAGCGTCTACTTAGGTATTGACAAGTATGATCCATGATAGCTCATACTTTGCAATATATGCACAACTGTTGTGTCGCAGTATGCATATTTCTCTGAATTGCGAAACAGCGAATTCCTAGGAAGTTAGTCCAAAGACAACGATAGTTGTTAATAGATTAAGCGGATTGCATACTTTTGCGATTCAATTATAAAAAAATAATATTTACTTTTATTGATTCGCTTGTTATTATTTTTATAATTTTGCTTATAATTATCGTTATTAATCTAGTAGAATTATCAATCCTCACATGACGGCAATATTTAGTTTATCTTTAATCCATTAAACCAATTATCAATATTTGATTTTGTTAATTAATTAATAATTAGTTTATTCTTACAATTAGTATTATATACTGTGATTTAATTTTGTTTGATTAATTATTATTATTTCTAACATAATCAATTACTCAATTTCAGTAGATAGTTCCAACTAAAATTTTATGCGAAATCATCGCTTAATATTGCTGATCTGTATTTTCGTTGTCATTATTCATGTTTATGCTACTCGTTACGGTCGCTCAATCTTTCTCACCTTTCTTTAAAATTTGCGAGTGCTTGCACGAGTGTACGTCGAGATTTATGGAAGTGGCAGATCTTTAAGAGAATTACCTTTTGCCAAGTGGTGCAGCGAGGAAAAAAGTACTTCTTTTAAAGGATCTCGATACTGAGGAAAGCACAGAGAGAAGCTCCCGACAAACGCCCTAAAAAGGATTACCTACGTCCTTCTATTTCTGAGAGCACGGTACAAAACTGCGCCGTTAAGCCGGTCGCTTAAATCGACGTACTCTACCTGATAAACGATACTTTTCTTCACCTTATATATTTTGTAGGTAACATGCCCGAGATCGTACAACGGCAAGTAAAGTATGGTACAGAAAACATGTCTACCGAAGATTCGCTATAAGATATTAATGATTGTCTAGTTTGGTTCCATTATTATCGCTAATTCTTTAAACTTTATTTA
Source organism: Aphaenogaster rudis (assembly GCA_003063815.1). Taxonomy (NCBI): domain Eukaryota; kingdom Metazoa; phylum Arthropoda; class Insecta; order Hymenoptera; family Formicidae; genus Aphaenogaster; species Aphaenogaster rudis. The sequence goes on from NJRL01000990.1 coordinate 32,376, forward strand.
CATTATAAAAATCAACTCAATGGTATTTTAGCGATTAATGAGATTTTTTATTTTTAAATTTTAATATCATAATTTGGATCATATTTTGGATTTAAATATCCTAATGTCATTTCAAGATATCATATAGCGCTTGAAATTAGAATATTTAGCGGTGCGTTTTATAATTATCAAATACTCAAATCCTCGAACATCAAAATTGTCCAACCTCCGAATTTTTAAACTTTAAAAGTTTTGTCATTCGCAATTGTAAAGAGAAAGGAATCCTTAAATCAGCTCATTATGATATTCCTGGATGGAACTTTTTAATTGTTTTAAGTATAGTAAGTTGCTGAATATTTTCAAAGTCTCAAATTTTATATTCAAAATTAGAATTTTATATAAATCAGAATTACATGTCTCTCGCGAATACTCTTAACAATTACATAAATAATAATTATTTTTTTTACAAGAGTAAACGTTTTAATGAATTATTCAGTCCTACACAATACATAATATACTTATAAAATATACATAATGTGTGTGTGTACTGTATAATCTATATACAATATATCATAAAATCAATAAATTATATTAAAAATACACGTATTGGCACTTTGATTTCCGCTGCTATTATTTTTCTGACAGAAACTCGAATTAAATAACAATACCGTCATGTAACCTTAAACTTCACTCTTCTCTCGTCCGTTCCACAATAACCATGGTCGTAGTAGAATCTTCTGGCTCAGACAAGACGTCTGTCCCGAACTTTCTATCCTGCACAAGAGACACGGTGCCTTTCATCCCGAAGAAAGCATCGTCGCGAGTACGGAGGCTGAACTTCGGCTTGATTACGAATTGAAGGTATACCGCGCGATTCCCGCACTCGCTCTCGCGAGAGAACGTGAAGGCGAAGTAAAGGGACGTCTGTCGGTCTTATAACCAGTTCCAATATAGCTGCAAGAGCAAGATAGGAAAGAACAATTTTATCCAGCGAAGAGTCACGTATCGATTAAATATGTATGACCACTGTGTGGCACTAGACGAAAAGCGAAGAATTGTAAATCAGAACCGGGATTGAGAACTTCAGAAAAGTCGTCGACAAATAGTGGAAACCTGAATGCATGTACATATGTACGTGTTAAGAATGTATATGTGTATTATATATATTGAAAAGAAGACTCTCTTGACCAAAACTTCGTAACGAAGTGGCCGAATATTGTTATTGTTACCGATGTATTAGGCCAGATTATTAAATTAATTAACCGGGAACGCAATAGATTCATCTATTAATATCAAATGTAAGTATTTCATGCCACAATAGCTGTTCACACATTTGCTTTTCTCGCGATGTTCTCAAATAAACAAAGGAAAATATGATTCTCGGAAGTTCTCGCAATATTAAACTCATTGCGTGGTATACTTACCGCGCTAATACGAGTAAGTTTCATAATATATATGATACAAGATTTTTTTATCGACTAATTATATTAAAAGTCGTGTTTTAATCTGAAGAATTGAATTACTTAACATTGACATTAATAGAATTTTCATAAATGTTATAAACACTTTATATATGATTATTCTTTACAGTTTTCGGGATGAGATGGGAGGAAAGGATCTTCCCAGTGAGAAATGATTCATCGATCGACATCGAATCGATGAATTTTAATTAGTCATTTCTCACTGGGTTACAGATGCTTGTTAGCATCATTATTATTAAATTGATTTAACCTAACCTAACCAATTTAATATTGTGATATTACTATTCTGGTTCAATTCAAAAGCTACGTTTCAAGACCGATATTAATCGGCGCGCAGTTTATTGAACTAGAAAATGTATATAAAATCACACATAAATATTATTGAGCACTAAGATCCAACTATAACCATCGGTAGACCCTTTCTCGATTTAAATGTGTTATACTTTATATATGAAACTCTTTAAATTTTGATTATAGATTAATTAGATATTATAGTAGAGCATTTAAGAACCATAGTGCCAATTGAATAGAAAAAAGAAGCTTTCCACTTCTCCGCTGGAAAAATAGAATAAATTGATATACTTGAATGATTCAAGATTGAATTATTTATTAATTTTTATTCTTTTCTTATATTTTTTTATACTGAAGAAACTTGTAATGAGTAGAGACGAGGTCTGATACTTCAAACTTCGAGTCTCCTTAGTGCTTTGTTACAACGAGCTTTATTAGAGAATCCGCAGAAAACTTATAATACTTTCGCGACAGTGACGAAGAAAAAATAAATATTGTAACTAATTGAACGTATCCGAGACCAATCTGTCAGAAATACAACTACGTGTGTAGAAAGTTTAATAAACCAGCATCCGTTTTATATTACATTTAGTAATGATATTATTATTGTTAGATATTTGTTTAATAGAGACATGAATAAATTGCTTAAAAGAGGAAAAAGAGAAGAGAACCATCTGGTAAAAGAAATATTTGTTAAAAAATTAAATTAATTTACAAAAGGAGTAAGTCTGCATACATAATTGTTTAGCGTCCGCAGGAAAAGTCGCAGTACCTCCGATACAATCTCAGAGAGAGTATTAAATTAGCGATCGATACTTCCTATCGTGCGGCTATCTAATATGCCGGCGAGACGTGGAAAGATGCATGTAAAAGAAAGGCGACATCATCGTGACGAGATTGGAATTGATTCCAGACCTGCTCAAGGAACAAGAAAGCTATTACAGCGACATCAATTTCTGCGAGGTGTCCATTCATGCGGGACAATATCGCGACGACGAGAACGTTGTTTAAATATTGGGATACGCCGGCGTGGCACGGGTTATTGAAGTTTCCGTAGACCTTTTTTTATCAAGACGGGAAGGGGAAAAAAGGAGCTTTCTTGCGATATCACGCTTGCGGGCGTAGCTTTCGCGAACGACTTTTTGAACAAGACCTCCTGACCCGTTTAAAAGTTTCGTGGCTTCTCCTCTTCCTTCTCGCTACCCTTCCTCTCCAACCCACTCCCTTTGGCCGTTTTTTCACATCCTTGTCACGAGTGTCTAACTTTCGCGAAATGTTTCCCCTTTTCTTCCACTCGGTTTTTCCTGGGGAATTATTATTGGGGCGGACACTTTAAGACGTTTCCGTTGCGCGCTGTGATCACGTTTAAATTTGATCATGTTATACGGAATCCTCGATATAGTTCTATAGAATTGGTAATTTATATACAAGCTAGGCAAATCTTGATGATATATTTTTAATTGTTTGTTACGAGCGTAGTAGACAGTAATTATATCATTAATTTATTATTTAAATAACCACTTTTCTGATAAGCATACAAATCTCTTATAAATATTTGAAAATATTCAAATATTATTATCCGAAATGCAAAAATGTCTATATATTCGCTATTTGAATATGCAGCTATTTGCAGTGCAATTAAATGTCACATCACGATGAATATTTAAAGACAGATTATTTTTAAACATCTTACAATATCTTTATTAATAAAATGAGTTTAAAAAGTCTCGCGAATTTTAAAAGCAAAATTTGAAACAATATCTGAACAATAATATACTAGAGCAATAATGTTTGAATTTTGAATTGTATTTGACAAATACATTTGAAACATTCTACTCTTTAAATATTTAACTATATAAAAACACAGGCAAACTCAGAAAAATTTGTTTCGCTTTGTTCGAGATTTCAGAATTGTGTCATCCGTAACTTTCAAAAGTATTTTTTGTCGGTTCTAAAATATTAAATTCTTGCATCTTTAAGTCTTCAGTACAGAGTTTTTTGTAAGAAAAACCCTTCTGCTCCGCCAAATCACTTTCAGACGCGCAGGAACTCGAAAACGCCATTATCGCAGATACCCGGGCCTCATTATCATAAGCGCACGATTCGCGAGGCTCGGCACGGCAGCTGTTAATCGTCACGTTCCCGATTCCCCTCTCGATCGCATTTTCCCGCCGGCTATTAAATAATTAAGTGCTGGCACTTAATTCGGACCGAGCGAGGCCTGGAACGCGGAAGAAGATCGATCCACCGTAACTGCGGAATACTTCCAGGGAGACGCGGTGAGACTATGTTGTGCCCGATAATGAGAAGTACTCAGCAAGAGCGATGTGTAATTAGAGACGATGGCGTGCGCCGAATGGTTGAACATGGTCGACAGCACTGTGAAACGCCGTGTACGTTTTAGCAACGAAAAGAATGGTCCCGATAATGAGCGACACTTCGGCGGTGCGTTCCTAGTTGGAGATTCACGAGTGATTTCGTGGATAATGAAGAGTTGTCCTGAGAGAGTATGACAGTAGAAATCATTAATTTACGAACAGAATATCAACAAATTTCTCGATAGAAGGAACAATTTACTCGAGTTGGTTCTTCAAATGTCAAATTTTGCAATCAGAACTGAGAGAGAGAGAAAGCGTACATTTATTAGAAGCGCCCTGGGATGATATCCCCTCAGGCGAACAAAGAGATAGAGAGAGAGAGAGAGAGAGAGAGAACGATTTATATTTTAAAAAATATATACAATATATTTCATATATAAAAGGCTTATTTTTTATAGTAAATTTAATTTTTTATAAGTGCTAACATATTAATGACAATATTATTTGACATATTGTTAATCTCTCAAAAATAATATTGTAATCTATACTAATATATAAAATTGTAAATGGTGTATGTTTGAAC
>NJRL01000990.1:56565-73196 GCA_003063815.1 Aphaenogaster rudis
TTACTTAACAAAAATTGTTCAATTTACCGAGATCTAGCACCCCTTTAAGTTTGTCGCAAATGTCCGGAACCACCCTGTATTTTGATTTGCTGCACAGTGTGACACGTGCTAGTGGGTATGAGATGTGTATTCAACATAGTAAGAGCATATGCAAATTATGTTTCACACCTTATTATATATAAAATTGTTAAAATTTTTGAATAAAGGTTCATTTTTTAGAGACGCGCTCCTCATTCCAGACATCTATCGGGACACTTACGTCCCACTGGGAAACACTGATGAAACACATATGTCCCATACCCAAAAAAAATTACAAGGCGACGAATAAACTTTCTAAAACACAAAAACTCGATTTATGTCGTGAAACATAAAGAAATCCAAAGAAAGAAAAGTCGGCGCGAAAGGGTTAAAGAATATTTCCACCACTTTATATGCTTCACAGAATTTTTACACCTAATCGCTGATGCTCTCTGGCGAGATTCAACGCTCCAAGAGCATACGAATCATTTCTCTGACCATTGGCCGCCATCTTCACCTCGCTTCTATCCCTAGAGAAATTTCCATGAAATATTGCGCTCAGTCACGTAACATGAATTGCGACCGTGGAATTTCCGATTCACTTGCCTTATGTTCGCGCATTTACCCCTGAATTTCCACTTACATGCACTCGCTCTATCTGAAAGATCGTGATTGAAAAATCTGAAAAAATCAAATAACCTTGAAGAGAAAGATCTCCGTGCAAATATCACCGAGATGTTTGTATGTATTGATATATTGATATATGTATTTCGCGCGTGTTATACAGATCGCGTGTATAAAATGCATTTTTATAGGTACTTTCGCTAAACGGATTCTGGACTCGCATAAACGTAATACATAATTCTATAAAGGAGACATATGGCAGAAATTTTGCAAATTTCCGTTTCTTCCGTGCCGTATAAATTCTCGACGCGTTAAAATGCATGCCGCCGTTCGGGCGGAACGACGTCTTTGGAAGAACATCTCGAAGTAATTTTTCTTTCCAGCAGCGAGTCCCGGCGAAATGGCTCCAGCGAAGCTGGTTGCGGGAAGATCGAGAGTCTCCGATTGTTTTTTTAGAATTTTTTGAGTTCACCAGCAGCGGCAGAGAGAGAAAGGGAACGAGAGAGAGAGAGAAAGAAAAAGAGAGCCCGTGCGCCGCCGCCGTGCAATTTCAAACGTTACGATGTCCCCGGGGAAGCGAAGCTACAAAGTAATTTTTCCCTCGCTTCTCTCCCTCGCTCGCTCGCTCGCTCGCAGGATATTCCCGGTGAAACTTAAAAGTGCCGCGAAACCCAGTTTGCCTCGCATGACCCCTTTTGAAGCTCGCCTATGTAGTTCAAGCACTTGAATAACGAATGTAACGACGTTCCCGGTCCGTAACGTACGACGTTCTACGACGTTGTGCACGGATACTACTCGCGTAAACTAAACCACGCTCTCAATATCATATCGTACGTTACACTCGCAATTGTTCCGAGAAATTTATGTGTAGACATCAGTGCACATTGGAGAGCTAAAACCTTCTTCACGCCAGGAAGGCTATTAAAATTCGGGTCGTGACTTAAATCGGCTGCGGCAAGTCGCTTTTTTATGGCCAAACGACGTCGATCGCCAAATTGACGCGTTAATTATGAAACGAGCAATATCGCGGCTCCAGATACGAGCGCAGAATATCGAATCGACCACCCAATTTAACCCTTTGCGGCCCCTTATTCGGTGGACCAGATAGGATCAAATTATCCATTCGTACGAAATAGCGAAATGTGCGACAAAGCGAACTTTTAAAACAATTTTTACTATTGAGATTTTAAACGAATAGAAATCATTACAATTAATAATAATACTTATTCAACTTTAGTCATAAAATTAATAAATATATTCATCTATTGATACACATCAAAGTAACAAAATTGATCTAAAATAACGAAATACTATTTTCTCTAGCAATATTCAGTGATTTGTGCCGTCACAGCGGTAAACGAAACCAACCGACCTAGTAAATAATTCCGTAGATTGAATCTTCGAAAACATCGATGCACGCATCCACTGAGCACATTCAATGGATGGCTCGCTTCGACTATACTCTTTTAATACGGTCTTTTATTACAGTTGACATTTGGATGCGAGCCAGTTCAAGACTTTCTCTGCTATTCCTACCTCTTTTCCCAACTTCTTTCTGCACTTCCGCTTCTACACTCAAGGATATTAACGATAGACTATAAGCTCACATGCAGAATGTGTTTTCTAGGTTTTTAATGAAAGTACAGTTATAGTAAGTGCTGCTTAATATGAAATTTTGATAGTGGTAGTTCTTCTCGAATAGCTCTCAGCAATAAGTATCCCAATAAATTGTATAGTTTTGTATTTACATTATCAATCGTATACTATTATCTCCTCAAATGTCTCTGTGCCATATTATTATTTAAAAAATGTGTACTTCTATAAAAAGGAAAAGTAATCTTAGTTCTTTAAGCAATCTAAATAATCTTAAATATTTCTGTATTGTTATTCTCATTTTGTTTATACAGGGTGGTTCCGGACATTTGCGACAAACTTAAAGAGGTACTAGATCTCGGTAAATTGAACAATTTTTGTTAAGTAACCCGTGTCCGGCAACGTCTTCTTAAGGCGCTAGGCTCTGTTGAACATTGTTGACGGCTGTGTGTTTCTTGACTTGACGTGCCTTGATTTTTTCTTATGGGGGCATGTCAAAAGTTTGTACACGACCCCTGTCGACACCCAAAATGAGCTCATCCGCAGGATAACGAACGAATGTGATGTGATTCGCAATACTCCTGAAATTTTCCAGAGGGTGCGTCAGTTAATACATCGTAGATGCAATGCTTGTATTGAGGTTGCAGGTCGCAATTTTGAACATTTGTTGTTATAAAATACACAAAATAAAATTTAAAAACGTATGATTTTTTAAATTTTAATCTAACCATACAGAAATCAAACAGCGTTCAACAAGGCTAAAAACGACACTTAGCGCCTTAAGGAGGCGTCGCCGGACACGGCTTACTTAACAAAAATTGTTCAATTTATCGAGATCTAGCACCCCTTTAAGTTTGTCGCAAATGTCCGGAACCACCCTGTATATGTACATACTTTGAAGCATATGACAATTGGAATCAACGAGTTAATTTGAAAAGTGAGGGCTGCGTAAAATTATTTATATGAATTATTCACCGTAGAAGGAGACGGATTGTATGCGGGATTATGAAAATTTATTTCAAAGGCGGAAACCAATATCGACTCGTAGTTAATGGTGAAAGCTAAGCGTGACACGTGCGACGAATGTAACGTTACTATTCAGCAACCCGACTGAATAGATTCGGTTCAATATCAGTCGTCTATAGAAGCGAACGATCGTATAATCGTCGTTCGAACCAGCGGGTGTAGGGTTTCAACAATATCGTTCACATGGCACTAAATCACTTTCTATTCATTAATCATCAAGCGGTAGGTTACGTCATAGTAGATTTATATCTCATTTCGTCATTTTGTCTGCTCCATTAAATCCGCGTGGAACGAGAACAAAAATCCCTCATTTCGATAATCACATTATATTAGGTACTTTATATACGGACACTCGGTTAATATTTAAATGAAATTTTTATAGCACGCAAAATTGGAATTGAAATTATAACTTCTCAAACTATATTTTCTGTAAAAAAAACATTTTTTAATAATAAAGTTTTTTCTTTGTAATTATTATTTCTAATCCATAAATTTTTAATCTATCTAGAAGTTATATTATTTTTACACAAAACAACAAAAAATTTTGTTTCAACTTATTTTCTTGCAAAAATCATTGATGATTATCACTTTTAAAGATAATATTACTTACGCTTAACTGCAACAAAACACAACATATATAATAACGTCGCGAAATACTGTGAAAATACGGTGTGATGAGCCGCAAATTCCGTAATGATTATTGCCAACTAAAGTTAGCTTCGCGCAAATATTTCCGTAAGACCGCCGGAAGTTCAAACAACGCCGAGGCTCGCTCAGAGCCCGGTCGGTGCAGAAAGCGACGTGTATGGCCAGCCGAGTATGAACAGACCGCATTCCCGCGGTCAACGAGTAGTGCGGGTCGTCGTTTGGTCGGACGGTGGATACAGTTAAACGACATTGCTCAGCACTCAAGTAATTCTCGTTCTTTTGTACACGGCTAGCACCGAGCTGAGCTAATCCCTCTTGTATACGAATCTCTCGGTTCTCGCAACGGATATTTTCCGGTACGATTGAAGCTTTTATGTATGTACTTTTGACTCCAGCCATTCGATTCTGTCGCGTAAAATCCGGAGATATAAAAGCAGAAATAGTAAAAAAAAAGCTTACGTTTATCCTCGTTAAAGATTGACGAATTCCATTCAGCCAGATGATTATTTTATCAGAAATTAATGTTATAATACTCGGCGTGGCGGACTAAAAATACAAATCCTCGATGTAAATGATGCATGATAAGTAAGTCCCTTCCATAATCAATCATCGTTGAGAAGAAAAAACCATCAATCACTCTTCCAAGAAATTTACGCTAGAAGCGAACGTGTTTCCTCTTTCGCTCAACAATCTCGTAAACAGAATAATATACGGAACAAAGGGATATACTTCATCTACATGACTCTTTCATATAATCACATAACATATAGGAAGGTACCGCAGTTCGTCCTACTCGTGGCGAAGATTAAATCCCGACTATCGTGTACGATTTTCCTCCATATTTGCAAGCTGCCTTGACTGGCAAAGGAGAGAGCCTTGGAAAGTGAACAGCGAAAGCTTTGATACCTTGCTCGAGAAATAATTCACTGTTTCGTTCCCTGACTTTCAAATCCCGGCGACAGGCAAACATCCACCGACATCGCTTGGATGAGTAGGGCTTAATAATTTATAATCTCTGTCAAAGCTGTACGTCTCTTTCTCGAAAATACCACTCGTTTCCGAGGTCATCGGCTTGAAAGGATACGAGGTGCGGAAACAACAAACGAATTCTGTATACGACTATTGCTATCTCCTTCTCATATTGTTTCCCTTTCGGTCTATCTTCATTACGCGAGATAATCCCGTGGGAACAATACGTTACTCTCGTATGCTGTGCTAAATACATACATAAAAAAAAACTTCTATGGCACAGTATTAAACCGTTTTGTGTCATCATTGAAGTCATTCGTTTTTCCACTAAACAATTTATCTGACAAATTGCCCAGAAAAAGCCTCTTTGACTCTGATAATAGTACATGGATGGATATTGCATTCAACCTCGAGCAAAAGCTTATTCTTGCACAGCATCAAAGCGGATGCTGTGTAATAGTTTAGAAAATAATAAAAAAATCCAACATTTGTAAGTAATATATATAATAAGTAATATATATATATATATGCTTTGTGTTATAACTAACTAGTTGACAATTAGCATTATGTTATCATATTTTCTAATTATCTAATTTAACAATAGAATCTCTCCAATTAATTGCATTCTAATTAATGTAAAATTTACATACATTTTGCTTGTCAATGAAGAAAGTCTATCCATACGTTATCGGTTTACAATTAATTATCCACCCCATTATCTCCTAAACAATCAGGAATGGAAAATAATCTATTGCATTACCTATTGTATTTTGTTGCAGAGTGGCGGTCAGAGTGGTGTATGGACAGTAAGCGTGATTATACTGTCGATCGGCACCTGGGTGGGCAGAGTCGGGCCACGTCCAGCGGATGGGGAGCTCGCGCTCCTGACGTCGCCGCGTGAGCGATTGGAAACCGTTCGACAGGTTCTTTCTGAGGTGCCTTTGATCGACGGCCACAATGACCTACCGTGGAACATCCGCAATTTCCTCCATAACCAGTTGGCGGAGTTCGACTTCGACAGGGATCTGCGTCAAGTCGCGCCCTGGAGCAAGAGCGCTTGGAGTCAAACCGATCTGGTCAGACTACGACAGGGCATGGTCGGCGGCCAGGTAATTGCAAAACGCTGCGGAGTCGTGTATTATAATACAATGATCGAATCTAGTTTTAATAATATATCTTGACAAACGAACGCTTGGACTTAACATTCCTTATAGAAAGAACTTTGAATATAGAATATTATTATTTATATTGTAAATCTTTATCTGCAGTTATATTATAATTAAAATTGATTATTAAGTCTCTTATCGAGATTATTATCAAGACATGTTTAAATTTTTCTTGATATCAATCTAGTACTGATTTGCGCAAGAAACGCGTTCCAGAACCGAGTTGTGTTATTATGTAATGTAATAAGCGATCCAGACTCGGATGTTTCGCGGAAACCATACTAGAGATGACTAGGCGAGTTTCAGGTGTCGGCGATATTATGAGCGTGACGGATTGAATGCATCGATTATCGTCGCATGCGAGCACTCAAGAGCTCGTTAGGTCTGAATGATGCGAGCATTAAGTGCGTATCATGCTTGCACGCATATATATATTGTAGAAATGATAGTGATCTAAAGGGAAATAGTCGTTATGTGCTACAAAGATGATAAATAAGATTATAATTTATAATAATCTCGTTAGATTTTTTTACTTGTTTTTTGTTAGTAAAATTTAAAATAAAATTGCATATGAAAACACAATATATTTGTCTTAGCATACTGCGCGAGAATAATGAGAAAAAAATATCGTTCTAATAAAATGCAACAATTACGCGAGGAGTTGCGCGAAACGGGAATGCAAAAGATAAAACAATTCTTTTAAACGCAAACAACGTTGCGGATTCCAGCAGCTTGCATTCTTCTCTTGTAAAGTAAAGATATTGCATAACTGTGGCCGGAAATTACATTCTTTTGCACATTTTTAACAGCAATTAATATATATATATATATTTTTTAAAATATATTATTATATTGTAGAGATATGTTCTTCAATCTGTGTGTATGATCTTTTTGATACAAAAGTAAATTGAAACTAAATTTACATTTGTATCAAAAAGATCACAGATTTGTATTTTAACTAAAAACATATTTTCTTAAGAAAAGAAAATATCCTTCTTTTCTATTCCGCGCCTTTCTCGGGATTTTTTCTTTCACCGTTTCTCTTATATTCGTATATTAAATATACGAAAGAAGTATGGTTCGCTTTCAACTTCCTTGTGTGCGCAATCTTTTCCGACAATTATAGAACGATCATTTTTTTTCTAGTTTTGGGCCGCTTACGTGCCGTGCGAATCTCAGCATCTTAACGCGGTCCAGCTGACTCTGGAACAGGTGGACCTCATTAAGAGGCTCATAGAAAAATATTCCCAGCACATGCAGTTCGCTGCATCATCGAGGGGTGAGTTCAGCTCAGCATAATGCGAGACGTATGGATGCTCGAAAATAACGTGGCGCGATCGACTAAGCGACAGCTTTATTCAACTATATTTTTGACTTCTAGAGATTTTGGAGGCTCATGGGAGGGGCAGAATAGCTTCTCTGATTGGAGTGGAGGGTGGGCATAGTCTAGGAAGTAGTTTAGCCGTTTTAAGAACACTTTACCAGCTGGGTGTACGGTACCTTACACTGACACACACCTGCAACACTCCGTGGGCGAAAAGTTCGTCGGTGGAAGACGACGATGAAGATGGTAAATTAGATGCAAGTTTGGAATAAACATCTTCAGAATGAGCAGAGCTGAAACTTGCGAACTTAATCTCATAAAGATTCATGGATCTACAAGTAGTTAAGAAATTAAACTATAGTAAAAATTTAAAATAAATAATATATCTCTCTTCATACTTTTTCTAATATTTTTTCAAAAAATAACAATTTATGTTATTAATTTATTATATATATTAATATTATATTAAATATTATTAGCTTTATCTCATATTTATATTTGATGAAATATTATATTAAATTATTTTAATATAATATAACATTAAAAATATTATTTTATTATATTATATTAAAATATATATATTATACAATGTATAAATTTTTTTCTTCGACATAGAATTTATCGCAACACTTTGCTATTTAAATCAGAGATTATAACTAAAGATTAATATATGACATTACCTTAATAAATAATAGATGATACAGTAGTTGTTGTATTAATATTGTTTAATATTGTATTAATATTGTATTGTATTAATATTGTTTGATTAACTTAAAAGATTTATATTGCGATCTTTTTAATGTAGATTCCATAATAGTATAAACAAATAACATAAAATAACATTGATATATCTTCTAGGCGGAGGTCTGACCACATTCGGCAAGACGGTAGTTAAAGAAATGAATAGGCTCGGAATGCTGATAGACCTCAGCCATACTGCGAGAGCAACTATGAGAGATGCTCTAAGAGTCAGTAAAGCGCCGCTCATTTTTTCTCACTCCTCTGCGTTCGCTATTTGTAATTCCTCCAGAAATGTGCCCGACGATATTCTTAAACAACTGGTAAGTATGCAAAAGTTTCTACAATTTGTGTAAAGTGCATCTAACATTATTAAATATTCATATTTTTTATTGTATTTTTTAATTGTTTTTGCTTAAAGATTAAAAAAAGAGACATTTTTTAATCACAATATAATTTTCAAGAATTCAAATAAAATTACGTAAAAACTTTTGTTCCCTTTTATACAAAACATTTCGCGCAATAATTACAACACCGATAATTATATAAGCACTGCGGGTTAAACGACTTTCTTGCAGCAAAATTCGCGCTTCGTAAACGCGAAGATAGACAATTGGTGATACGAAAGAGCAACACGATGTGTCGAAGATAAAAACCGTTTCCTTTTTCTCTGTCTGCCTTCTCAGATCTTCTTTCAGCGGACAAATAATTATCCTGGGGCGGCGGCCAGAGTTCCAATAGCGGCTCGAAACATTTACTGGCGGCGTTTCCTTTCTATTGTCGAGTTTTGTGCTCCATTAAGGAGCGCTCGGTTCACTCCAGCTCGTTAAGAGGCGAATTATCAAGGTCGAAAATTAACGGCACCGAGTCGACGGTGAATGCGGTACCGCGATAACGAGGTCTCGCTTCCGGCGCTCGTCGATTCTATCGATCCCTCTGTCGCCCCGGGGGTTGTACGTTTCGTTTTCGAAGCAAAGGCGCGGCTAGGGTACAGTTTTCCCCGTGCGCTAGCGGAAAATTACGTGTTACACCTCTCATTGAGCTGGCTTGAAATTCCCAGTGCGACGGTACAAAGCACGTTCAAATCGCACAACTATGGAATTACGCGCTCCATTCTCACGTGCTTGTTTTCAGGCTGATAACGGCGGACTGGTGATGGTCACGTTTTACAATTATTTCGTGAAATGCGGGCCTCAAGCCAGCGTCTCGGACGTGGCCGAGCACATATACTATATTAGAAACCTGATTGGCGTAGACCATATCGGAGTCGGCGGAGATTTCGACGGCATCAACAAGTACGTTAAAAACGAAATAAATCGACGTGGAATTAATTAATGATACCTTTGAAAATGTGTGTATCGGAAATTATGTCATGATGCTCAAATAATTTGCATGACATAATTATTGTTTCTGTGATAACTGAAGCTGGAATCCAATTTACACAATCTCTACAACGTTAACTATCACAGAAGAGTTGATCCTTTATTTCGACAAATTAATCTTTATTAAATTATTTCGCATAATTTTCTTTGCAGTAAATAGAAAATGAAAATCGCGTTTCTAATTACGTGTAAAACCTCTTCCTCTCCGTAGAACTCCTCGTGGTCTCGAAGACGTCTCGAAGTATCCCGAACTATTCGCCGAACTTCTCCGGAGTGGCAAGTGGAACGTGCTCGACCTAAAGAAAGTCGCCGGCTTGAATTTACTGCGAGTCCTCACACAGGTTAGAGTCGATTAAGGTCCAAGGTGCGGTTGTACGTACATATACCTTACGACGCTCCGGCGAGCCTTAATACCGTCATATTTCTACCGGAGCAATGCGTATTGCTAGTCTCGCTGCATTACACGACTGCGCAACTATATAGCTTTCCACAGTCATACTCATAAATCGCCTTCCTTAAATGTTTAACAAGCGTGAAAGGTGATGATAACAAATTTTTATTACGCAATGATCATTATTATTATTTTATTCTTAATTCACAAACTTATCCACAAGCGTAAAAAAATGAGACAAAGAAATATTATTAAATGCAAACATTTTCCTAAGCTTATAAATAGCGCATAATAATTATATTAAGTATTATACAATATTAATATTTCTACAATGGTATTAATATTAATAATATTGTATCAGGTAGAGCGTGTGAGGGACGACCTGAGGACAGCTGGAATTACACCACTCGAGGAATATCTTCCAGACTCGCCGGACACGATTGGCAACTGCGCTCTGGATATTAATTCCGTGCAAAGGGTCACGGAAGTCTGATCGATCGACTGTACGCACTGCCCGACGACACGCGAATTAATCTTATGCCAGCATGACCGTTCCGTGCAGATGGGCATGGCCGGAAGACAACCGGTCATGCCGAGAGCGCGGATTCAAGGCGAAAATTCGATTATCTCATTCACTACGACCTGTATGCTCGCGAAAGTTCTTCGAACCTCATGCGAAAGCTCAATTGAACGTCGACATTTGCGAAGGCTCAAAATAAACCTACCTCGATACCTGTTTCACAAAGGCGACGGGCAGCGGATATCGATTATGCTTTATTTAAGAGGAGGTATATTTGTGCTTATATTAAGAAGTAATCAGAAATTATGTGTTATTAATAAATAATCATAAAAATGTCAAATGTTCAACGTAAACTGCAGTAATCTTTTGTATTTAGAAATATCAAACGTTTATAATAGCGGAAAAACTATTTGAAAATAATTTCTTTCTACTACGATACCGAGCCTGAACCATGCTTCTTAGATTATATATAGCGATTTTATTTGTAAAAAATACAGATTCATAAATTATAACATTTAGTTGCGGAATGGTCTGTTCGTCGCCATAAATTATCCGTAATACACAGACTTTTCTACTTGATAAAATCGTAGCGAATCGTTAACAGGCTGGTCATTACTTTAAGATCTCTACTATCTTGCTGCAAATATCTTCACGATCATGTAAATATCTAAACGATAAGCGATGCGCCATCCAGTATTTGCGTGAAGATAAAGCGTTACTTCGCCGATGCACGAGACTGTTTCTAAACTTCGATGTCTTCCTCTCTTGGAAACAATCGTAATATGTGTGTGAAACTGTGAACCCCGGCTGTATACCTTTGAACGTCTTCCTTCCCCTCATTGCACCGACGAAAACACGTGCTCTATAAAGCGAATGTCTGTAGAAGGAAGAATCGACGTCATGTTCCTACGAGCAGCATACATGACGCTCATAATTAACAAAATTCTGAAATCTCTCTCTTGCATTTATAGACACTTTTTATTTGTTATAACTTAAGTCCGAAGCTTATATTCTGTCTAATTAATCACATTATTGTGTTTTAGAGAATTTATATTCTTACATGGAAAAAATTAAATGGTATCATTATTTCGAAATATTTCATTATAGTGTTTATGCAGAAACGCATTTTTATACATTTTTATTTTTAAACGATATATGTATATATATGATCTTACAATTGAATTTCAGATTTAATACGTAAAAACTATTTTTTAACACTTAAATATTTTTTTATAGTTGATTTATATTATTTCAAGAATGTGATTTAAAATGTATGTATAATCAATAAATATAATAACATAAGATATATTAATACACTAACATTACTCTTTCAACAATTATTTGAAAATTTTGAAGTTATCAGAAATCTCTAAACTGCAGTAATTCTAAATAGTTGAAATTGCCAGTAAACGGATCGTCTATCTTCGGACTTTCTAGTGTCAAAACTCAAACTTACACATATCAAAATGAAATGTTAAAACTACTCGTATTTTATACAGCCAAAAACCGTTCTAGTTTTGCACAAATTTCTCATGATAAAGCTCGAAGTTATGGAGTTCATTAGAATATCAAATCGAGAGTCACGTACAATCCGAATATGTTGCTCGCAGTGACAGGTGTCGATGGGGACATAGTTGATGACGGACGTACGTGTTTTTCGACGCATTATATGCTGGGTTGTAATCTATCGTTAAAACGCACCCGGCAGTTTCCTTGATCAAAGCATCATCTAAAGTCTAAAGACGGGACATTTGAAATTGCCTGGAATAACCAGTCGATTACGAACGAGATCGCGCTTTTGCGTCAGTTTGTTCCTGGTAATTTTCACATATCGCCGTCCACCTATCTGTGTCTCGTGTGCACTTATTATATAATTCGCGCAGGATGAAACCTTCGATCAGAACCGTGTGAGAATCGAGTCGACGACTCGGACAAGAAATTAATCAGTTTGCGCGGATTATACCTCACTCCGCCGTTGGGAGTAGGTGATAAATTCTAGGATATCAAAAGTTTCGTTGTATCTCTCGAACGAATTCTATAAATAAATGTTTCTATTGTAACTTCGCTATATTCTTTTCCCTCAGATACACACGCACACATTATAGTCTTTAACATACATATATTTAAGTTTGAAACGTCTGCTTTTGATAATTTAATAATCTTTAATTCTGGATAGTCTGACACTTAATCTTGACATTTTGTAATTAAATAAAAAAACAGTTATATATATATTATTTATATTGATATTTATTCAGAAAGAATTCATAACTTATTAAATCTACAAATTAGATATGTACATCAAAATCTAATGAAAGATATGCAAGAAGTATGCAAAATAAACTTAACTTTATTATCCAGTGCGATATTCTTATACAAACGACGTATTATACATAGAGAGAGAGCTTAATCGTAACGTGTAATAATTACATAAGGAAATGATGATCAGTGATAATGTAAAAAACAATGATATTATTTTACAAAGTGTAAATAGATGGGCATTAATCGTTAATATGGCTAAAACTTACATCTAATGTCGTAATGGAGAAAATGTTATTTACAGACGATTCACAAGGTACATTTACGCTGACTGATATTTCAACACATCAGAGATGATCTCAGCCACTGTAAACAAAATCCGCGATTTAATATAATATAATATAATTTCTAATGACTTACTGTGTTGGTAATAAAAGCAAATATTATATTCTTGATAGGATTTTTATGTACCTCTGATAAACTTAATTTTATTGTGCCATTTTGCAAAGGATCCTTGCTCTCGAATATTCCTAAGTGAATGTAAAACACTCAATTAATAAAAAATATTTAAGATTAAATATTTAACATATAAATTAGATTATATAAGAGAAAGAGCTAATCAAACATCTCATAATAAACGTACCAAATGCGTCGCTCAGATGTAAGATAGCCGAAACAAAATCACCGAATCGAAGAGTACCATCTTTCCTCATGTATCGAAGGATCAAAATAGACAATACATCCGTATTTAATTGGAAACCTGAGATAGAAACCTTTGGTTACACGACGACAAAATAGAATGATTACTTCACAGCACTGTGTATTACATTTTCTTCTTACGTACCAACTTCCAGCAGAGCATCTCGCAGTCTCTCCGCCTTGAGTATACCCGTCTTTTCCTTCGTGTGATTCTTGAAAGCAGCTTGCCAATACTTTAAACTGCACATAAGATCTTTGAAGTCATTAAACTTCAACCGGCCACTGCCAGAACTCTGTTTACGGACGAAATGTAAGGAAACTATTGTTTATTATATATCCCATTATCCATAGAGAGAATGGACAGATGATTCTATTTAAAATTCTAATTAAATACTCGATTAAATACTCGCATAATTAATTAAGTAAATTATTTAAAAATGAAGCTATGTTCTAACTATGCAAACAATTATCAAATAAAAGTCTATGAATAGATTGTACATAGCGTCAAAAAAATATTAAGAAACCAATATATTGTAAAAAATAAGGCTTTTATTGAAAGGATACGTCCATAGTGAGCACTACTTGTCGACAAACTTCCATGCAGGCACAGCTTTTGATGTAATCTAAAAATTAAAAGGAAAACATTAATTTAGATTAACATTACACAACATTTTAGTGTATTTTACTTTTGGCATTTTCTGTATATTTTACGACGGAGAAGCACGTCGTACCATTTGGTAAACAGGCTTCTAAAAGCTCCTGCAACTCGAAGGCGTTTACGGTTCTGTGCTCGTCGGCAAGCTGCAGAAACACAGCTTCGTATTGAGAAAACCCTTTTCCTTCGAGGGGAGGCGCTTTAACAATTGCCGATTTCATTAATGACGGCGGGGTGTCTAACAATCTGAAACATTGACAAATGGTACATGTGTAGGAAACGGAATCTTACTACTTGCTTCTTTATTCTTTTATATAAAACGTATTAAAGTAATCCGAAAGCGTAAAAATTTTCACATTTTTAATTCTAAACAAAATAATTTTAATAATAACGTAATATATATATTTTTAATAACGTAATATATTACTTATTAATTACAAACACGCGCAAAAGAAAGAAGTTAGATTAATTAAAAATACCTAAATAAAGACCACAAATCATTTCGTCGAAAAAAAAAACTTTCGACGTATTGCATTTTCTTAACAAAAGAAACTGTTCTCAGGAAAGGCAATTACTTGATGCGTCTTTTGAAATATAGTTGAGAGAGGATTTTAAAACTGTAGTTGAAGGCGAGCATATAACATATCTTCATGAGTTAATGTATGCTGCACCTTAAATGCCCCGAGACGGCCATACGATCCTTTGTGCCGCCTCGTGCGAGCGTATATGACATCGGCAAATGCATATACCTACTTGAGTTTTAGAGGCTTACTGCTGTAGACCCGTAATGTGAAACTCGTTTCTTGAGTAGGCTCGAAGGTCGTAGGTACCAGCAGGTAACCACCCTGCTCGAGCTGACACCTGTGGCTAACCTGCCGACTATTCGTATATTGGGAATTAACTAAGGATTTGTTCTTCTTAAAAAACTGTTTGTTTATCGATTCGGTACTGTTCTTCGGCAGCGTGTACGCTGTAAAGCCGATCACCTAGAAAAAGAGCGAAAATTTGATAAGCCAATTTGACAAGAGATACGTTGCCTGCGCGATATTGGAAGAACTCCTTACTTTTGGCTCCATAATTGAATGCTGATTCAATGAAACGATTACTTCCTCCATCTCGCTTAAAATCAGATGTAACTGTGGATTTATATGGAAGGTTTCTATGTAAAAAAAGAAAACGCAATCGTTAGCAAATTATTTAAATAATTTGGAATTGAATTAAATAATATAAAATGGACTAAGTTTCGAATCAACTGTTTATGATCATTTTCTGTTTGATGTGATCTAAATAATAATTGATAAATTATAAATTAAGGCTCTAGCCCGTTAACACCTTATTAATACCTAAATGATAATGTTAGCGATAACACATAGACTTGTCATTATGAGTGAGACAATAATTAAACCTTGATTATTTCGACATCCTCCTGCAGTGACGCCTCTCCTCCAGCTTCCTTGATACAATTTCATTTGCCAAGTGTGCTTACTGTGTAACGACGGTTCATCTCTCGAAGTTTCAGCATCCAGATGCACAACTTCCAGGTGAGTAAACGTCTTAACGAAATCTGAATATGATATCCTGCAAACCGTATCAATACATAGTTGGGACATTTCATAACTTCCGCAAAGTTTAATTTACATATTAATTGCAGAGACTACTCAAAGACATCTCATCCCAAAATTTTTGCAACTTATATTGAAAACAAACTTTTTCATTTTGACTAGTTTAACAAATTTTCCGACGTTAAATCATTTGCGATACACATCATAAAGTATACGCTATCTGTTTGTGTACTTACCAAAATTCTCCTTCTGCCATATTTCTTACAGCTAATCGTTCCCTTTCCATTGCTGGAACCTCGTCCCATTCAAGCCCGCCTCTCGCCCAAGCACCGACATATTCCCCGCCGGGCCCAAGAGGATTCCTTAATTTTACTAATTGCACTGCTTCCCCTCCAAAAGTTTCCACCTACAACATCGAAATCGAGATTCTCTTTTAAATATATTTTATTATTACTCTCGCTCTTATAAATATGCTGAATACGACTAATACTAACCCTCTCAATTGCATACAATCTGTAGTTGATTCCCATTTGTATTCCGTTAGCGAGCTTTTCTGTGCTGGCACGTATCTAAGATAGAAAACACGCATATGAGCAAAGTGTTCGAAAGAATTTGAGCTCTATTTCTTTGAAATATCCTGTACCTGTTGCTGTTGACTATTGTTTACTGTACAAGTAATAAGAGACGTCATGTCCAAAAGTTTTGACAACGCTCGTCCACAAGCTGTGGGATCCTGACGGATCGCGATGCTTTCGGTAATACCACCCGTGAGATCAGACAAGCCATCCAATAATGTACCATATTTGAGTGCCTCGTAAGAACCGTGAAGTCTGAAAATAACAACATTCAAATTACCTTATATTTATATTGACATAAGACAATGTTTCATACTTATTGTTAGCGCAGTTGCAACATTATCCTTCCAATGATCAACAGTCCAAAAAGTATCAAACATCTATATATATATATATATATATATATATAGATGTTTATATATATATATGTGTTAAGCGTTTGCTTTGGGGACAAAATTTCAAGCGAATGCATATTTTGGAGACTT
>NJRL01000992.1:0-16288 GCA_003063815.1 Aphaenogaster rudis
AGCATACGCCATCCAGTTATATATAGAGATCAGTGCCCCCAGGTCTGCCGGAGCCATTAAGATGCTAATACGGCTCTGTGATTAGTTGATGACATCTCAAGACAATACTTAAGACGGTCTTAAATATAAGAATCGACTATGAATACCGGCCATAATAAAGAATTCTATTAATTGACCAATCAAAAAATGCTTCAAAGCATTTGTAGCACCAAGTTGACCGCAGCCAAAGTCACTCGAAAGAAAATGGTCGTCGTTTTCGACGTTTTAGAATGACGAAGAATGGTGGCCCAAGTAGAACAGAAAGTCATGATGACGTCAAAATGATGCTAAAATGACGCCTGTGACATCATTTTGAAGTCATGATAACGTCAAAATGATGTCAAAAGCGTCATTTTAGCATCATTTTGACGTCATCATGACTTTCGTGTTCTACTTGGGGGACAGAAGAAATTTCGAAGATCGGAACGGGAGCACTTTCGGAGCCGGAGCCGGGTCGGGATTACGTGCACTATCGAATTCGATCAGTCGACTTCTAATGCGTTTCTGCTCTACAGTTTTCTTAGTTCATGCTTATTTATCATAGGATAGTTCCTCTCAGACCATAGATTAGTCATGTACGAAGAATGGTATCAGATGGCGTATTCCTTCTCGAATTCGAATTCGATCGGTGCACGTATATAATCCCGACCCCGGTTCGAAACTGCCGCGGCGCTGGTGGCGCCGCTGGTGGCGGCTTCGAGCGTCGCGCCCCACGGCGCGGCGCGCCAGCGGAATCGATATCGCGCGCTTCGATAGTACCGGAGTATGGCCGAAGGCGGACTCTCATGTCCGCCAAAGACAAAATAGCGAGGAACGGCAACGGCAGCGAACGCGACAGCAGTGCAGCAGCATCAGCCGCGGCGTTATTATGCCCGAGTTAAAGGTGTTCTATTGTCTGCTCCTGTTGACGCTATTGGACGCGACGTCGCAAATCCGACCGTCGCTGCACGGCCACAACAATGGTGAGTTTCTCTCTCTCTCTTTCTCTCTCGCTTTTTCTCTACGTCTCTTCCTCGCATGACTATTTCGATACAGCCGAAGCGATCCGCATCCAACAATAACAATCGGCCGCGTTGCGCGCGCGCGCGCGCGGAACTCTGCGAGGTGCGATAAGGCCCACCACCGCGTCCCCGGCTCGAGCCTTCACGATCCCGTACGATATCATTGACGATATACCCATCGCGATGATGAAGGTCACGTCGTGCCGCGAGCTTCGCGCGCCAAGCGCCGTCACGCGATCCGCGTCCCGGCAAGACGCATCTCTCTTCTCCTTTTCTCTCTCTCTCTCTCTTTCATCTTACGTACTCCGAATTTTTCTAAAAAGTCGCGATAACGATAAGAGAGTGATATAACCTCAGCGCTGCTTGTCACGACTGATGTGTTTACGTTACGCGCAACACCGACGTATCCCGCGTTACAAGTTTGCGCCTCTGTCACAGGAATTGAATAACGTTTGTCGCGATGCCAGATTAATTTTAAACGGGAAGGAGTGACACGCTTGTGTCGAGTATCGGTTGTGAATTATACTTGCTACTTTAAAACTAGAAACCTTCTTTCTTTAATGCCAATCGAATTTTATAAATGGGAATATTAATTAGCAGTTTCAATCATTGTGTATGTAATCTCTTTGTATTTTTTTATAATACATCTTGTGAGCTTTGTATATTTTCAATTACACTTCTTGAAATTTAACGCTAATTGTATAAAACTTGAATATACTTATAATATTTTTATATATTCGTTATATTTTATATTTATATTTTTATATTTTAATTTTTGTATAATATTTTTGTATTCATATACTTGATATACAGATTTCTGTACTTTTATGTATAACATAACGCAATACGTACATTTAAACTGTATAAATATGGATTTTGTTATTTTGTAGCCTTTGTTCAGGATGACAACGACGTTCAATATCTTTTGGATAATATGCCAATATCTATGCATAAGGTTAGTAATCTTGCTACAAGCAGTATGTTAATACAATTATGTATTAAGTAAAATATTTAGAAGAATGATGCTTGTATTAAGGTAATTGTACCATAAAGAGCATTTATCCATTTATGAAGAACAGTAAAAAATGAATTGTAAATCTAGTGTTGGTCGAATAATTTATTCTTTATTAAAACAGCATGACATACAGCAAAGATATTATATTGTAATCTTTGTTTTTATTTGTAGGATTTTGCTAATACAGTACATGGGGCTGGGTAAGCATAATACTCATTAAGATGACGGTGAGTGGAAGTAGGAAAGGTACTCGTTATAATCTTTCTTTCTGATACTCATGTTAGAGCTGCACAGGGTATCCTGCGTATGTATCGTGAAAAACCTTGCAAGCTTCTCCACAATGTCATAGAAACAAACTTTGCAGGCATATAATTTGTCTATATTTAGCTGCATATTTTACTTGCTATCATTGAAGTTATCTTATTGTTGTACTTTTGCTTGATTTATGAATCATAACAAGATTTGTTAAGCTTGGGTGATTTGCAAAACCGTTAGCAAACCGAAGATAAGATAATTCAAACTTTTTTTATGTCACATATTCTAAAAAAAGAAATAGAAAATATATTTTGATACTTGATTTAGATATACCTTTTGTCAAGGTATACATTACATAAACATTACATATATTTAAAAAAAAAAGTAAATATTAAATATATTAAAAAGTTAAGAAACTGTAATTATATCATGTATAATATTTTGTTTTTTTTTTTGCGTTGTTAATTCAAAACTCTTCACATTAAAGCAAATGAATCATTAAAATCATCTGCTGGATAACCATTTCATCGTGTCATTCTAACAAGAAAAACTGGGATTCTAAATATTGCTTTACTAACAGTCAAACCAATTTACTTAAAACTAATTTTTCTTATACCTTTCCTATTTTCAATTTCCACTATTAGAAGTAAAAGTATCGTGATTAATTCAAAGTATAGTGATTGTTAAACAGCATTGTGTGTGTCATATTTTTAAGGGATGCTGCATTGGACGAAGATAAAATGGAAGACTCATTTTCTCACATTTCTTTTGAGCCAAGTATCTTGGATTTCAAAGAAAGGTATCGTTTAACGTAGTATCTCGATTCAATAATTATAGAATTTAAATTATAATAGCGTAATCTTTTTCTCTCATAGACAACTTGGTATTCCTCACCAAGAAACTGTGATCATGTTTAACAAAGATCACAATAAAACTATACATCTTTCATCAATATCAGGAAATACACGTCATTTCCATTCATCGTTTTTTCAAAACAAAGTGAGTTATCGAATAGTATAATCTTATCGAATAGTGTAATCTTAAAGCAAGAAATAGATAAATTATAACACAGATATATTTAAAACTTGTGCTTTATAAAGCTGGCGCTAATTTATGATCAAATATGGAATTTATTTTTTATATATCTTAAAAAAGAATTGATATTCAGTTATCTACTATTAATATCTTTTCTGTAACAGGTAATTCCACCATTGGGAAATACTACATTTAATGTTGTGTTTCTTGGTCGAGACGAAGGTGACATTGATACACACCTTTTTATACATACTTCAGACGGGACACTAAAGTATCAGGTAGTAAGGATTTATCTCAATTATAGTATTGATACTAAATATATACTTGTGCAATAAGACATTTCTTAATCTACAGGTCAAAGGAATAAGTGTCAGTAGTCCTTACAGACTCAGACCTGTAGTTGATGTCAAGTTACCATTAAATGCATCTTTTACACCTCTTATATATATGCACAATCCACATCCAGAAGCTTTACAAGTATGTAAATATTAACTACGTGGATAATACTATCTATAAAAATATTTATATAATGCATTTAATAGATTATATAAGTATTTATGTGTATCAGTCATGTTATATAATATACAATTTTCCTCTATCTGTTGCATAAACAAAGGTGGTGGAAGTATATAGTAGCGGCGGGGAATTTCAATTGGAATTACCATCAGGCGAGCCGGAAGGCACCCGTGAATTATGGGAAATTTTACCTTATCAAACGAAGCCTATCATCAGACTAACTTTTAATGCTTACGCAGAAAAGAATCATACTGCATATGTTAGGTGGGTGTATAAAGTAGTGTTTATGAAATATTATACATATGTTAATATATACAATTGGGTTATATTGCAGATTTAAAGTGAATAATACTGCTGAAATCCTCGTGGTAGCAGTTGAAGTAGAAGTTAAAAGTGGAGCTGGTCTTCATTGGGGTGGAAGTTCTGGAATAATTAATTTAGGTATGGGTGGCTCATTGCAGCCACCTATTCGCCATCCTATTGCTTTAAAAAATTCCGCAAAAAAAGCAATTAAAGTTGTGGTAAGTACGCGCAAATTGTTTAAATCTTTTCGCATGTAGAATTGATTTAGAAAATAAATTAATATTAATTCCAAGATATTACTAAGCAAAGAAAATATTTCTCGTAGAATATTATAAATACACCTGTATCAAAAGCATTAAAACTGCATTTTGAGCCAGCAATAATTCCAGGAGAGACAGATATACCAATCGCCATTGGAATGCTGGTTTACGATTGTAAGATACAACTGCATATCATAGAAAAAAATCTTGCGATTGCCGTTAGTATTTAGAATAATTCCATATTAATTTTTGTAGGGAAAACCGGTTTGGACTTGCAACATTTCAAAGGCAAATTAATAATAAAAGCAATAGGTCCAGGTGGTTCTAGTCAGAAATTAGCAATTCCCTGGATAGCCCAAGTGCTGCAAGGTGGATTAGAAGTAAACACATCGATTACTCATTATTGTTCTCCGCAATCCAATCAAGCTCGGAATTTTAGCGTGGTGAATAAATTTAAATTACCATTAGCTATTACGAATGTCACGATGTGTTCGAACGCGAAATCGCTTTTTACGGTAAGAATCGTTTTTTTTTCTTTAACGAACACCCACCGTAACTTTTTTTCTTTTTATTTCTCAATTATTTTTCAACTAACTTCTAAGACAAAAAAAAATGTGTAATTCTTTCAGATAAAAGATTTTACTCCTAGAGTAATAAAACCTGAACAAAAGGTCAATATATTTTCTTTACAACTTGCCAAAGAAAGAAAGGGTGATAATGTGAAAATGGAGTCGTCGATATTGATACATTCAAACGTATCGGTGACCGAAGTTCCAGTGTTGAGTTATGATGGCAAACTAAAAAAAATTATGCCGGGCGAGAAGGAAGATGACATGGGAACAATGAATTTCGGTACTGTAGGAAGCGGTACCGAGAACGAGGCAATTTTTGCACTAGAGAATCAGAATCCTGTCAATGTAGAGCTACATAGCTGGGGTGTGAATATGCCTGGTGCAGTTTTAGAATTGATGGGATGTCAAAACGGTCCCGCGGATTTGTTGGATAAGGAATTTCGAAATATAACTGTATGCAGCCATTCTGGAAATGTGAGTATTGTAAATTTGCATTTTACTCTCATATACGTAACACATTTTTTATAAATATATATTAATTTTTATTTTAGCAATACATTAAACCAGAGTTTTTGGCAATCTTTAAAATTAAAGTGAAGACTCCCATGGTTGAGGAAGACACGATTGTTGGCGATGTTTTTGTGCGAACGACCTACGAACGATTTACTTTGCCGGTGTATATGCGAGTTGCGCATGGCAAGATTTCCTTGAAGAAGCTTATTTTTACTGATTGCTTCCCTGTGAGTTGTAATTCATCTTTTTAGTGCCAATACTTCTTAACAAGACATCCATATCACTTTGCGTGATCTCTCAATGCCAAACAGGGATCGATTTGTGTGCAACAAGTAAAGGTGCATTCTACGTTCTCAAGACCGATGGAAGTGACGCATATCGCACCAATAAACAAGGACGACAGGATAAAGTACATCCCATTGGAAGAAGCTACGATGCCAGTCATATCCAAGGGCGAGAATAATGTCGGCTCAATACAAATCGATCCTTCTGTGACTTGCAAGCAGCAGTGTTATCTAGGTTTATCACTGGATACCAACAGTAAGCGATACAGCAGTTATCCGTATTTTGCTACTTGTAAACTTGGAATGCACGCACCGTCGTATTTTTATTTTTATGATTATTGTATTATAAGTATTATATTAGTTACATTTTTTATTATTATGTAATTACATTTATTTTGCAAGCTGGTAATCAGTGGTTGAACACAATGAGCCTTCCTTCGCACACTCGGGACTCCGATTTGAACTTTTTGAACACGCGACATGTGCGCTTTATCAACTCTACTGCGGATGGTTCATGGGAAAACGTCACGATGCGCTTGGACACAACTGAAGTACGCGGTCACAGGTTTTATGTTAATATCAAACCGTACTGGCCGAGCTTGTTAGCTGGCTCCAGTAGCATAAAGAACAAAAGTGTCCTGATGTTCCCACTGACTCAAGTCGGAAACACATCATATAGAGCGATCAAGCTGCACAATCCAAGTGCGAGTCCGTTGATGGTTCAACTAGTTATGGACTGGAGCTATCCTCAGGGAGCGCGTCTTTATCACTCTTTGCCAATGAAGTATGTAATCGATCATGGTCTGATTAATAATCGTTTCGCAAATGATTTTTATTTAGACCAGAAATTAACAATAAACAATTTAATGTCTGCGCAGATTTAAGCCGGTGTGTGCAGAATGTTCGTCCACAGTCCCAGAGGAGTTCAAGCTGGAAGAGAATGCAGATGAGCGAGGACTGTTTGAGAAACAATGGAGTGTAACGATAGCGCCTCAATCGCTTCCTTTATATTTAAATCCTTCGGAAACTAGGATGATTCGCGTGGCATATACACCCTTCTCCACTTCGGCGTCGTCTGGTTTTTTATATATTAGGCAAGTTAATTGAGAGAAAGAGAGAAGAATGCAGGTGCCTCAGATGTATTAACGCACATTTTACTGGCTTTCCAGAAATAATATGACAATTTTAGAAGTCCTACGTATGAGTGGACGAGGCGCGAGCGCACAATTTAGATTCGGCCATCGTAAGCCGGGATCGACTATGGCTCTGTTGTTTGAGCTGACAGACAAGCATCTTAAAGATTGCGAACGTATGTACGTTTCCTCATCTTCGCCTTACCTCGAAAAAAAAAAGATTTATCATTTTATATCTTTTTACGTGCTTGATTTTTACTGTCCTGTTATTACATCCGCAAAACGCATTCTAAATCAACATGAAATTTTTTGCATTGCACACATTTTCTGGCGCTTTTGATTTCGTTTTAATATCATGATCGAAAGGAAGAGATTTTCCTTATATAACACTTCTCTTTCCCAGGAGATCGCAGCAAGCTTGTCACGACTCTCACCATAAAGCGATCTTTTACGGCTAGAAATACGGGGGAGCTGCCGATCGAAATTTACGGCTTCTACATCAATGACTGGCATTGCGAGGGCTATGGCTTCAAGGTACTCGACTGCACGCCTTTCAAGTTGAGTCCAAACGCTACCAAAAGAATCGAGATAGCGTTCACACCGGACTTTACATTGTCACGCGTGGAACGAAAGCTGCTAGTGATGACGAGTTTGGGACCGGATGCTGGCGAGAACGTCGAGAACGGCGTGGTGATACTTAATCTGTTGGCAGTTTTGCCGGCGCACTCGTTAAATTTATGTGCGTCGGTGCTTGCCAGACCACCGTGGGAAGGCGCGGTGCAGAAGGCCGCTCTCATCCTCTCGTCAGTACTGATGCTATGTGTCGCTGTGGTCTCGTTTCTCGAAGCGGACCGAATACTACGAGAAGGCCTGGCCAATTACTCGAAGGAGAATCCGGTGCAACCGCCTTTAGATCTAAGGCTGCTATCACATATCTCGACGCACAACACGACGCAAGGAAGTAATGGTGGCAGCAATTGTATCGCTAACAAAAACGAGAAAACCTCTACAAGCGACGAGAAAAATAAGACGAAGAAAGATGAAACGTTCCCAGACTGGCCATTAATGAACGTGAAAAAGTGCAAGGACAGAGATGTGCAGAAGGGATTGAAAATCCCGGACTGGTCCGCTGAGGAAGAACGTAGATTCAAGTTGGATACCGAGTCCAAGGATCTGCTGTCCTTCAAGCGGTGCGAGGAATCGTCTAACGTAGATAACATTAACGCCGCGAATACGACAAATACGTACGGATCGAAGAAAAAGAATAATAAAAAACAAAATAACACTCAAGAGGCTCAGTCAGACAATTGCGTGACAAATGATACACTTGCGGACACTCAGTTGGTTTCAGAGAAAAAATTTACTGTCAATGCGGTTACAAAGTCAAGTCCGACATCGAACAGAAAAGGAAAAACGCAACCGACGCAGTCGAGTGCTAAAGAAGAGCCAAAGTTGAATGATAACGAGGTTCAAGTGTACGCGGCGATAATCAATAACAATCGGACTAACAAGTCGGATAACAAGCGCAATAAACAAACAAATAGCAACGGAAATAACAGTAGTAACAATAATCACGTTTCATTGAAAAAGCTCGAACCAGCGAGCACCCAAAAGACTGTTCATCTTTCGGAAGAAGAAACCTCGTCCACGACAACGGAGAGTTCGACTCACGATGAAACGACATCGTGTAAAGTAAGTCTTAATTATGTAAACTCGTTAAAAGATGTAAATGATTTCAGTTTAACTCTACGATTGTATTTTATTTTTCAAAGATCCTTACATCGTTATTAGAATAATTATATAGAGGATTTAATGCCTGAAAATTAGATACTGAAAAGTTTAGATACAAAAAGTTATTGCTAAAATCATTTTGTACATAATGAAATTCTTATCCCAGAAATAAGATATTGGTGGTTAATCAGCTACATGAACAAATATAGGTTCCCTCTAGACGTCTATAAAAAGATTTTTCTTTCATAATTTATTCTCAGAGTTTTGATCAACCATGCGGGAAGCAAGAGAAGCTGCAAAGAAAGCCAATATCTAAGAAAAACAAACCTCAGTCTATTCCTCCTGTGCCATGCATAGATTATAAGGATAACTACGAAGGCGACTGTGATGACGATGAGTACGATAAAGAGAAGCAAAATAATCCAAATAGATGGAAGACAAATACTACTAGATCCAGCACAAAGCATCATGTTCATACCTCACGTACCGTCGAGTCATCCTTTAAGTTATCACGTCAAAATAAGAATCCACCGCGAAAAGAGAAAACAGTGCAGAAACGTCGTGTAACTGACAAAACACATGTTAAATGTATGTTATTCATATATGACATATATTATAATGAGATACATTAGAGAGAGAGAGAGAAAAGAAAATTACAGAATACTTTTTTAATTCTTAAGTTTTTGAATTTTGAATCGATAATAATATTACAAAATTATTTCAAATTAAATCTATTAATCTATTAAATTTATGAATCTCGCGTAAAATCTTTTCCTTTTTTCTTCAATTTATAAATGTAAAACTTAGTAGCATTTAATAACACATAAAAATACTAGCTATAATATTAAAAGTATATTCTGCATATATAAAAATATTAGTTTTTATTCGTTGTTATTCCAGCTCCTTCTGTAAACGGAAATGTAAGTCAAAAAGAAGATGTAACGCGCACTGCAGGAGCAATGTCCAGCCCCTTGCCACCTCCACCTTCTTGTTGGGGCGAGAACAGGGCCAAGTTCAGCGACGTAGTGGCGCGAAGTCAAGAGATCGTCTCACCATTTTCCAACTTAAATCACATGAATCACAAAAGTCAAATGAATACGTCAAATCTGTCCACAATATTCAATACCGATGTCAAAGACGTTCAATATGTTAAACCACCATCAACGCAAGAGTCGTCGCAAACGCCAAAGGAATACAGTTTGATGTCAAATCCAGCCCCTCTCTGTAGTACAAATATGAAGAAAAATAAATCATTCGATCCAGAATTTTTAATTTTGCAGAACGAATCGCAACATTCGAACAGTTATTTCATCAATACTTTCACAGAACATCCAGTAAGTTGCAGTTTGAATTAATTTTATCTGCGAATATTGTATAATTAAATTTTCAATAATCAAATTATTAGCAGTTTGAACGCGAGCTGGTGCCGTACGACGATCTTCCAGAAACTGATGAGCCTTTAGTAGAATTGGAAACCCCCGAAGAAGACACACGGTGCCAATTATGGGAAGACACTAGTCCTATGATAAATTTATTATCGGAGAGTACGAACGGATTTCAGTTGGAGTCATCAGAAACCTCGGAGAAACCTGTTTTGTCTGACTTAAAAGGTATATTACAGGTCTATGTATTTAAAAAAGATGTCAAAATTTTTCTTATATTCTAAATTATCTAAATTTAAGTATAAAAGTGTAAACAGATTTCATCTAATAATGTTTACTGAGATTTTTCTGAGATTAAAAGAAACTTAACATAATTTTAATATATATTGGCTTTATACACCATGACTTCAGAATAAGATTTTTAGACCTCACGATTCATTTCATTTTTAACATTTGACCCTGTGACGACATAAGAATATGCGACCTTTATATACAGTTATATACAGTTAGACGATTGCGTTTTAATGTGCCTTCTTCCGTTAAATTTTTTAAATATTGTAATACACTGAGGATAATCCGAACGAATGGATCGAAACGTATGTAATATACGTATGTACTCGAAATTATAGCATTTCAATTAATTATTAAGACACTATCATGTCGTGGTTCCGAGTCCATTTTTTCTTGATTGATTTTTTAATCTTTTGAGTCTATTGTTATTTAATATATATATGTTTACAGATAATTGGACAGTTGATACGAATTGGGAACCATTGTATACTAGGGCAGCGGTCGGAGAGGAACGTAGTGGTGTATGGGGAATTAATACAGGAGGTGTGTGGGCTGCAGCACCTTGGGGTGCGGCTGCACCTCCCATGGTATCGCAAACATTGCAGTCCGAAACGGATACGCAAGTACGTAGATAACGTATATGAAAAAACCTGACTTACGTAGAGTCCATAATTATTTTCGATTATTATTCATTCCAGGAAAGATCGGGATTTGATCCGTTCCGTTCGCTCAGCACAATATGGACACCTTCGTCGACGGAATCGTGGAAAACAAAGCGTGAAGATTAATGACTTGGAATTTTGAGTGTTTTATCTTGTGATATCTTACATTTATTTCACGATTTTTTGGTGAAAGTCGAAAGAAAATAACGACGGTCTTAATGGCAGCGAAGTAATTGCCGCGACCGCGATAATATATTTGAAGCCACGGAAATTGTTATGTTTTGTTGCTACTGCGCTGAGCGTACTTTGTGATATATAATTGTTACTATTATGTTGTACAATAGTAACACAGGTGAATAGTCTCAAGCGAATTATTTTCATACAGTCTCTTAAACCAAAATCTAGATGTTACTTTTTATTTTCTATTTCGTTATTTAAAGCAACTGATGAAACAATTTAAATTATTTGCGAATAAGATATTTCGTGCAGGATAATCGAGTATCTTGTTTTGTTATTAAGTATGAACATGATCAATCAATTACAATGAAATGGAAATAGTACATATGGAATTACAAAATCGATATAAAAACAAGTGAAAAAGGAAGTACAGTTTCATATTATAATCACAGCACATATTAATTTAAAGGAACAACTGTATCGTTATACATTGCTTATATGGAAATTTATAATTTGCTCTTTGACACACAGTACACTCTTTCTCTTCTCTTACGATATTGTCCGTGTATGTATACGCAAGGAAAAAGAAAGAAAAAAAAAGAGAACTATCATAATATTCGAGAGTTCCCAATCTTGATATTAACCCCATGAGTGATAATTAAGTTATTTGAGATGAGTGAGAACTGTGATTTTTTATAGTCTTGACTTGTAGAGGTATCTTCAAGCAAATTTTCAAGAGACGAGTTTACAAGATTGCGCCGTATACACAAAATGTGAAGTGAAATGTGTACCTATTCTTCAAGACTGGTAATCGTTGTGTTTTAATAAAGAAGTCACAAAAAAAGCATAACAATATTTTGTATTCAGGAAAGTAGGAACTTTTCTTTACAGATTATCAGAGTTGAAGCCCATTGTTCTCTCAGAAGCACCGATATTTACATACACATTACATTTACGCGTATAGTAAAAAAAACCGATAAAGCGTAACTCCGTGATTTATTCCCTCTTATTTTATACAGATAATATCAGTTTATTAAATCTCAGTCAGCTGATCGGATTGACTTTGTTTCATAATGAGATACAAAATTTTCTTCAATATTATAAAAATTCTACAAAAAAGTCAATCTACAGCCCATTTTCGATGTATTCGTGAAAACGCACGATTTCGTCTGTTGTATCCTTCTGAGGAGCAGCTGCAAATGAAGTTTTCGCGTTATACGTCTCTTACTATTTGATTTAATTTACTTACAAAAATATAAAAAGGATGTACAAAGTGCATGTCCATCCATTCTTTGATATGTCTGTGATATCGAAATTACGTACCACATTATCATTTTCTATCTTCTTTTGCAGCTTCTTCCTGTTTATCGCGGAACTGCTAGTCCTAGATTGGACAGTACCTTCACTGAGGATCTTGTGCCGAGGTTTCTGTTGCGCCATGATTTTCCTTAGTAGCAACTCGTTCTCCCGCTCGATCTTACGCATCTCCTCGTCGGTGAAGCTCATGTTCCATCGTCTGCATTTTCTCGAGTTGGCAAATCTATCCCTATCCGCTGTGGCAACGCGAGGCAGTTCGTCATTGAGCAAGTAAAATTCATCCTGGTGATCGTTCCTCCCCCTAGACCTACTAATTCCGTCCTCCTGCTCCTTCGAACTCTGGCTGAGCTGAAGATTGGTGACACGGATCAGAGAGGAAGAATTCAGCGATCCTGATGTGACATTCGTGACCTCGGACTCGTCGCAGGACCCGTCAGAGCAGAAAGACTCGCCTGTATACACGGACTCATCATCCGACGTCTCCTTAGTTTTCTGTACATGTACAGTTTTATCGTCTTCTTCATCTGAAGCGGAAAGATTTGGCCGCTCAAAGGCCGTTGTTTCTTCGGTCTCGCTCTCTTCCTCATCGATCTCGTGAATATTAGGGATGCTTTCAAAGTTGGCCTTCGTCTCTTGCACATTTTCACCAAGGGTGTACTGGCATTCGCAGATGGTCTTTGTTCCAACCGAGTTCGCCATAAGGAGATGATCATCGAAGAAGGCGAGATCCAGCAAGGAACGCGAAGTTCCCGCTGATGATCGTGCGAATAAAACAAAACGTGACTCACGTGACTTAGGTCAACCTGAGCCCCAGACACGGTAACTATGCCGACCGAACGGTCAACAAAAAATTTTATGCTTGATATACTCGAGTCCATTCTAATCAATAAATCGATTCCGAGTGTGATCGATAAAATAAAATATACAGAGTTCAGCTGAAACGTGCAGCTTACGATATTTTTATATTTATATTTTCAGAATTTCAATATTGTCCAATAAATCAAAATATTTTTAGATTCATTTTTCTTATCAAGTTCAAGATATCATCATATCTTGTCAAGTTCATCATATCTCTAATATTCGCATATAAATATTTATAGAAATATTTTATATAAATATTTTCTATTTTTTATAGCCGCTCTCAATTTTTTCGCCACTCTCAATACAGTTCAGTTTTTGTGTTGCACACCGTGATCTCAATTACAGGATAGTTT
Source organism: Aphaenogaster rudis (assembly GCA_003063815.1). Lineage (NCBI taxonomy): Eukaryota > Metazoa > Arthropoda > Insecta > Hymenoptera > Formicidae > Aphaenogaster > Aphaenogaster rudis. The sequence goes on from NJRL01000992.1 coordinate 13,701, forward strand.
GTGGAATATTACTAAATTTATCTATAAAATATTTTTTTACATTTATAAAATAAAATGATATTTCAGGGGCACAACACGAACTCAAAACAATAGGTACAAAACAAAAACTGATTCAATCATTTGCGAAGCCGAATACCTTTAAGCTACCGGCATCGCGTTTGCGATCGTAAGAGTCCTTATCATCACACGCGTAAGCTAAGAGATACTGTTTCGGGTGCCATGCAACAGTGAACGTTGCTGCTTCTACTGGAACATCAGCGATCTTCTCGCCAGTCTGCACTTCACCGATATCTATGACTAAATCCTCGGAGGCCGCTGCTAGGAGCTGTCCATCATATGAGAAGGAGATAGTCCTAACTGGCCACTCTAGTCGGGAGAACGTCCTCAAGCAACACAACTCGTCTGCGTCCCATAGAGAGACCAGCGCGTCCGCGGATCCGGTAGCGAAGTACCGACCTGTCGGGTCGAACTCGATGCAAATACACGTGCCAGGATGCGCCTTGATCACGTGCAACAACTCCAGCTCTGGATAGCTAAGTATGTGCACGCAACCCTGGCCGTTTGTCAGGTAAAACGTGTCTGAATCTTTATTCCACGAGATCTCGTTCACCTCGAAGTTGAACTGCTCCTCCGCACGTATCTTCATCACCCGGGCGTCGATGAACGTGACCAAATCCTCCTTATTTCCTACAGCAATCGTGTTACCATCCGGCGACCACGATATGTTGATATTTTCCCCTCTGGTGCTAATATTCGCCGTGCACTTCTGCGTCCTTGTATCCCAAATGCGAACTGTCTTGTCCCCGCTTGCCGTGGATAATAATTCTGGACTGAAAGCATGCCAGCACAACTGGTCTACGCTACCGCCATGTCCTCTAAAAGTTGTTTCCTGCTTCTAAATAAAAGAAAACATATGTTAAGGCCTTTATAATTAACAGGGTTGGGTAAGTTAATATTTTTTAAAACTAAATTAAGTTGAAATAGTTTATAAAATTAATTTAGTTACGTTAAAAGTTAGATAAATAAAAAACTAACTCAGTTAAAAGTTACGTTAAGATTAAATTAAAAGTTAATTTTGAAAAACATTATTTATATTAAATTAGAAAGTCGTAATTTTTTAAAGTTTGATCACATTCAAAACAATTATAATATGGATTATCAAATAAATTTAATATTCTATTTGTAAATCAAGTTTATATGAAATAACAAAGAAATATTGTTTTTATGTAGGAATGTATTTTTTCTTTTTTATTACGTATATTAATTATACTATTGGTATAATTAACATTTTCGTATCATATACGTATTATAGGCTTGTCTTATATTTTATCAAACGTGAGAATTTCTTTAATGTGCACCAGTGTGCACTAATGCGTCTAACCAAATTCGCTATGAGACATTCTGTATGACCGGCTAACGTATATTAGTTTCACACATACAGTTTCTTATTATAATTATCGATTATACATATATATAAACAATTAAAGAAAGTAGTTAAAGTACCGTGTTAAGTTTCACGGAAAATGTCATGGAAAGCTCTCATCTTAAGGTAAAATGCTCCGCGAAGAGGAGGGGTTTTTAGTAAGATCCTCTCGGATGAGAGGGTATAGTGCCTTCAACTGTCCTTTCAGTTATATAGCACAGGGTCTCTAGTTCATATTCTCTGTTTAGCTTCGATAACACTCTTGTCTAAATTCTCTTTCCTATTTTCTTTTCATCTCTATTACTATACTCAAACTGCCGATTACTTCAGCCTAACCAAAAAATTCTTTTGGGACGAAACACGTCCGAACACGTTCACTGCCCAATCGGCTCTTGCTACGCGAGGGAATCCGTTACAGGTTATGTTTACTAACCAAACGATCTGGACACAGCGAGAATATGCAAACGGACTTGTCGAAGGAGCCTGAGGCCAAGTATTTGCCATCGCAGCTCCATCCTACACTATGCACCTTTGCCGAGTGGCTCTGTTGCTCTCGGATTTTGTTATGCGATTTAAAATAATTAATTAACTCTTCCACACGCGAAGTGGCAACCGCCATCGTTCCTTCTGAAAACTTACTTATAGATTAAAGGCCATGGCACCATTTGCTGGATTTACTCTGGGTGCATCCAGATGCACAACCGCTCACTGAGCGCTCAGTGAGCTCTTGCATTTGATTGGCGTAAATTTTCAGCTCTAACGGAATATGCCAATCGGATGTAAGCGCTCAGTGAGCTCTTGCATCTGATTGACGTAAATTTTTAGCTTTAAAGGAATATGCCAATCGGATACAAGAGCTCACTGAGCGCTCAGTGAGCGGTTGTGCATCTGGGGCTCGATTCTTGAATTCATTTGCTGGATTCACACTGCATCCGACTAGAGTCCTATAATTGCCGTGTTCCGATATACACTGCCAGTACTGAAAATCCATAGTTCACGTTACGTATACTATAGATTTTCAGTACTGGCAGTGAATATCGGAACACGGCCAATAAGAGAAGCGCCAGGTGCCAACAGGTTTTGATTGGCTCTCAGAGTCACGTGGTTATTCCGCCATCTTGTAGCCAATGCCAGCTGACTAAGGGTGCTATTTCATTTGTCGTAC
>NJRL01000992.1:28143-61692 GCA_003063815.1 Aphaenogaster rudis
ACGTGACCTTCAAGCAACTATTCAAGGTCAAACTAATGACACTATCTTATGTGCCCCTCGAAACCGTACAACTTTTATCTAAACCATTTTTTTGTAGATACCGTAATTTGGAAGATATTCGGGTCCATAGACTAAAATGACTCACCCTGTATAATTCTGTTATGTAATTTAATGAGAGAAATAAGATATTGTAAATATTTCATTTATTTTTAATTGTATATTACAGAGAAATATACCAAATAATTTATATTTATATAGTTATGACTTTTTGAGCTGAAAAGATTTCAAAATTTCATCATTTGTTTCAAATTTCGCCCGGTCCCAGAAATTTGTAATGAAATAATAACGGACTATAATGTAAATAAAAATATTAATATAAAATCAATGAATAAAAAATCCTACTTATTAATATGAATTATATTTTATTAATTATTGCCTGAACAGATATAATCATAAATAAAACATTACATATAAATGAAACATTAATTGTATATTTTACAGCCAGATCTTCTAGTCAGGCCACCTTGGACTCATTGGACATGACTCGATATTCAGAGGATGGAGCTGGTGTTGATGAGAGAGTAGCCATTCTCGAATTTGAATTGCGCAAAGCCAGAGAAAATATTTCCGCGTTGCGTGCTAATTTAACTGTAGTAACAGGTATGTTTTACTTCAGAGCTCGGCAAGAAATGCACTTCTCGGCCGATTTTCAGCTGGCTCCGCCCGGCGCTCCCCTTACCGCGCCGTCTCGCGCGCAGCCTAAAAGCCGCTCAAGCCTAGAGCAACTCTAGCGCCAGGCGGAGCCAGCTGAAAATCGGTTGAGAAGTGCATTTCTTGCCGAGCTCTGTTTTACTTGAATGACAAAACATCTTTTGACTTGTAATGCATTTTTAATTAATAATATACTACGATTAAAATTTCAGAGTCGGAAGGTACACTGAAGGCACCAGACAAGAACTCTGAAAAGAATCTGACTACCGAGCTGCCCATAAAACCACACGAGCAGCGAGCGCTGAATTTTCTCATCAATGAATATCTGCTGGCAAGATCATACAAGCTTACCTCGATCACTTTCAACGATGAATGCGAAGAGCAGGATTTCGAGGACTGGCAAGATGTGGGATTAAATATTCCCAAGCCCACGGAATTATTGCAGATATATCGGGAATACATGAGAGCTAACGGATATGACAAACCTCCATCTACAAACGTTGCTGTGCAAACGGACTTTGTCGTCGAAGATGTTGAGGAACAGAAGGATGAATCTCAGGAAATGGTTTGTTACTTTGATAAAGCTTCAACAGCTTGTTCAAATGTTTCTATTCTTGATTGTTATATCTGTGAGTTCTAAGAACATTATATTCCTCGTAGGCAGAACAAATTGAAAGGTTACAGCAACAAATTGCAATGCTGGAGCAAGAGAAGACCGCTCTTCAGGAAGTTATTTCATCAAATAAGGAGAATGTTGTAGAAATTCCGATAAAGGTGAGCTAACTAATTAGTGTTCTTTTTTGTAAGGTAATTTTATAATTAATAATCTAAAAATTTTTACAGGGACAAATTATATAGTTAAAATTTAATTAAATAAAGATAATGTATAAGGCTCACAAGATTTAAAATCAACGAAAATTAATAGGTCATAAAGAGCCAAGCTAGATATTAGTGTTAATAATAACATAGAATAAAGTCAAATATAAAATTTAATATACGTTTCAACCTTTAATTAGGTCATCTTCAGTATGATTATAAAACGAAAACAAATTAGGTCGTCATGAAGAATAAATTAAACACAATATAAATTAAAATCGCACGCATATTGTATAAAGGTGTCCTTGTGGCGGTGTCAAATATGTCATCTTGCACTATCGACAACGGAATATATGGAATCACATCTCTTTTATTATCGACTCTTCAATATCTAACGGCTTTCTTTGTGACATATTCGACACCGCCACAAGGACACCTTTATACAGTATGCGTGCGATTTTAATTTATATTGTGTTTAATTTATTCTTTATGATGACCTAATTTGTTTTCGTTTTATAATCATACTGAAGATGACCTAGTTAAAGGTCGAAACGTATATTAAATTTTATATTTGACTTTATTCTATATTATTATTAGCACTAATATCTAGCTTGGCTCTTTATGCCCTATTAATTTTCGTTGATTTTAAAATTTAATAATTATGGAACATTCTATATTGCAAAAAAAATACTGTTTTATTTACAGTCAGGCAGTAGTGGAACCATCCGTACCATCAATTCCAGCTCTACAACTCCTGACAAGTTTGAATTACTTGAGCCATTACCAAGGGACATGTTAACTACTACTCAAGAACCGGAAGAAGACGATAGCGCTTCCGCAGTAGTTAGCTTGGACGAAACAGATCCGGGAGATAAAGAATGGACCAGGCTTCAGTTACCCAGAGTAAATATTACAGAGAAATCCTCTGTCCTACCAACTGCATCCTCCAGGTTATTTATGCTATTATACATATTTAATTTTTTTAAATGTTGATGTAATTTTTTATTCAATTAGTCAAAATTAGATAAACAAGTTGAGAAATAATATAAAAGTAGCATAAACTTTCTTTTAAATTGCAAAGTAGATAAGTAATTTATTTGTTTAAGAATACGAAAGTCTTATTATACGAAGATTTTTAAGAATCTAATTGTATATCTGTAAACATTACAGAGATTTACCGGCAAAATTCAAGTCGGAAATAGCGAAACACTGCCTGGCGAATGTTTCGGAATCATTAATGTTCTCGGTGGAAGAATCATTGAAGCACGGAATTACTCGAGACACATTAGTTGATATTTTAGCATATACTCTGCCGCGTGTGGTACCCAACATTATCCTTAATAGGCGTGAAGAAATCATTCCTCTTATCCTTAGTGCAATCCACCTACATTCCAATTCCAGCGAGAGGGAAAAGTTGCTGCAACTGTTGTTCAACTTAAAGAAGAGGCCGCAAGAAGATGAGCGGCAAATGATATTGGCCGGTTAGTTGCAATTAAAATATACAATTTAATTATTTGGATTAATAGATTTAGATATAGTGAGATTGATTCTTTTTAGAAAAAAGAAGTTGCGTTTGTGCAATATATGTTGCACACAATGTATAAAATACATTTATAATAAAATTTGTTGAATAAACCTGTTGCTAAAGGTTGCCTTCTATTTTTGTATCAGGATTAGTCGTAATGGCGAAGCTTGCAGAGCCGCTAGAAACAGAAGAAATTCTAACGATTTGTTGGGAGCAGAGTCAACACAAGTACCCAGAGAGAAGATTATTAGCTGTCGAATGTTGTTCTGTGCTGGCATCCTACACATCAGCTTCCATCAGAAACTCGTTGATGCTGTCAATGTTACAGCAGATGTTATTGGAGGATAAGGATCCTGTTGTAAGAACTAGTGTAGTGAAATGCCTCGCGCTACTCATAGCTTTAATGGACGATCCTGATAAATACTTCCAGGTAAAATCTTATTTTACATTATTTTTTGTTATTTTTTTAAACCATTTTTATAATCTTATATTTTTATATTGATACATTATTACATATATAAATTGCAGTGCGAGGAACTGGTGTTAACGGCACTCCACGACACATCGTCGATGGTCGTCGAAATGACGTCGTCTGTATTATTACCGGTTTTGGCACAATGGGCATTATCTCTGAGGAGGCTGCATCTGAACTTACTACCTCGTATAATCTCGAAAGTGAAGAATCAACTAAAGCCGGCACACTCTCAAACTTCGCCAAGCAAAGACTACGTCGACGAGGAGAAATTGACGCCATCGATCAGCATTTTGCAGTGTATCTTACCTTACACGGTTTTGTGCGTCGCCAATACCGATGTAGTGCGAGCCTGCATCAGGGATGATACATCGCCAGACTTGTGTGAGTTATTAGAGGACGTAAATGACAAATAGGAACGTATATTTGAATAATTACAAGATGACATAAATAATAATCGAATAAAAAAATGTGAAAACTACATTAAAATATTTAAAAGGTCAGAAAATTTAAGAAATTAAAATTAGATTAAATTTGAATTAAAAGTTGAAATTAAATTCAAAAGTTTAAAAATAAAAACGGAAAATTTAGAAAAGAATTCAGGAGTTATGTGAATGTGAGTAAAATATAACGAAAGTCAAGTATTTAAATATTTAAAGATTTTGAAATGGAGGAGTAGAAGATTCTACGATTTTAAAAATCAGAAAACTCTTGCTATCGAAAATTTTTTAGTAGTTTTTTGTATGAAGCTTATAAGCTCGCACAAAAACGAAAGCACAAAAGTTTTCTAGAAACTTTGTGGTGCAGCCGAGGAATTTCTGGCGTTGTGTCACTCCAATATCATCGACCCGAGGATATTCTACGAAGATTCTGTCGACGTCGGTGTTCTTCTCAATACCTTCTTCTCCAAATCTTGGGAGGACGTATCCTGGCCGGAATTAGAGTGGTTTACGAAAAAATTGTGAATATTATTTATTGTTTTATTATTAAAATATTATTTAATAATAGATAATAATATTATTATTATAAATAGATAATATTATTATTAAAACAATAGTGAATTATATTATTTTAAAAATATAATTTTTTCATAAAATAAAATTCATTTTTTATGATATTCTTCAATCATTTATTGAACGTCTCTAAAATAACTTACAACTATAAAAAATTAAAATTTTTTTCTATTACGAATCTCTAAAATTTTATTTATTTCTATTTCAAGATGTTGATTTCAAAATGTATTTTTTTCTCTTTCGTAGAGTATTTGATATCTTGGATATGGTGAAGTCTGTGGATGCAGCTCAAGAAAACGTTTTAAAAACCCTTCTTATGTACATTTATTCGTTGTGCGTGGGCTTTGGAAAATATATTACACAATCGAAGGTAAATACAAGATTCTATATCTAGATAGAAATATTACTAAAATATTTAATAATTCGGTTATCAAATTTTAAGTTATCTCTAAATTCTCGAATTTTTAGATTCTTAAGATTAGATAAAAATATTTCCGTTTCTTCTTCTTAATTTTTAAATTATTATATAGTATTAGTATTAGATAGAAACATTTCCATTCTTGAATTTTATTCAGGAAATCTTAGTTTCTTAAAATCTTTATTGAAGTATTGGCAATGCTTAAGAATTTTATAAATAAATATTATTTCAGATACAGGCAGTATTTTCCCTGGAAGTATCAGAACTCGAAAAGCAATTGACAGCACTATCGACAGATAAGAAAAACATGAGCCTCACGTTGATCCCGAGTTACTTAGTGATTCTAAGTACTCTTGATTCCACGGAACTTGCAAACTATTTCAAACAATTCCTCGTGGTTTTATCTATGAGCGGCACTAGTATATCCTGGTTGCAAATCGCTGCCAGTATTTTATGCACTCGTGAACAAACACAAGAATACGTGCTTGCTAGTTTATGGGATGGTTCGTGTCATATCTCTTTTTTCATATTATCATTAGTAGTTTGTAGAAGAAATAGTATTTTTAGTCATAATAATAATAACTAAAAATATAAGAGATTTAGAAAATATCTTATTTTCCGCTTAAACTATAATTATTTTATTAAAAAGAATTCCTTTTTTAGAGAAATTTAAAAAAATTTATATATATCAAAAGAATTAGCGAATATTTTATTTATATTTTTTTAGAATCGATATACACATTTTCATTATGACGTTCTGTAAAATATTTTTAAATTATAGCAGCAAACTTAAAGTTTCTTTTTCTTTACAGGTGTAATGCATCAAAGATCCTCTGTAAGATGTGCAACGGCAACACTATTCGGTTCTATTATCGCACATATCTCAGATCGACTAGCGAACACCAAGATTGTACCAGCTATTGTAACGCTCGCCAGCGATCCTGAAGTGTGAGGGACTTTTCTCTATTTATGTGCATACATGTATCTAACATTCTTGGATTCTTAGCATCATTAGTTTTTTATAAAACCTTAAATTACTCCAAAATTTTTAAATGTCTGTATAGCTATAAACTTCTATCTACTCATTTAACATAGATTCCAAAACTCCATAAATGCATGACTTATATAAAATTGTTTATTTTAAAGTATGTATGATGAATCACTTTCGCACGATATTAATATTTTTCATTTTATATTATACAATAACTGAATAAATATCTTTAGTGGCGTGCGTTGCGCTGCAATCTCCACGCTAGGCCGTATAATAACAGAGTGCAAAGTGAGGGAAGCACGTGATAAAGCACGTTTAACATTGGAAACGATCGCAAAGGATCCTCAAGAACTCTCTCAAATTTTGGCGACTTCATTAGTATCCACGTTCGCGATTATCGCTCCTACTTGTCCGCAGAATTATATAGAAGACAGTACGTTGTTATCTATAATATATATTTTTTATATAACTTGAAAGAATTTGAACTCTTGGGGGATACTACGATTTCCGTGGTGCCCAGATTTGACCATGGATTCTTCATAAATGGATCATTTGGAACAAAAGTCCAAGAGTGGTAAAAGTTGCTATCGTTTATAGTTTAAGAGATATGAACCTAATTTAATCACAAAATTCGAAAAAAGAAATAACTTGAATAAGCAGCTTTCAATATTGGCACGATTTCTGGGGGCGCACACACACACACACGCACACCGAAGGGGGTTGCGGGGAGGCCTTCGGCCTCCCCTCCCGCACCCTCCCCTCGATGGGTGGAACTCGCTTCGCGTGGAATGTGTCCACTGAAGCAACTTCCATGCTTACAACATTCCACGCGAAGCGAGTTCCACCCATCGAAGGGGCCCCCCCGCACCCCCCTTCGGTGTGTGTGTGTGTGTGCATGTGTGCGCGCGCGCGCGTACTCTCTCTGTCCACGTATGTACCTCAGTATATTAGTCAGTTTTTAGAAGTCTTTTTGTTAATAATTTTTTAATAAGATTTATATCTCCGAAATTATATGAGTGATAGCAACTTTTATCACTCTTCAACTTTTGTTCCAAATGGTCCATTTATGAAGAATTCATGGTCAAATTTGGGCGCCACGGAAATCGTAGTCGTCCCAACTCTTGAATATAAGGAACGGAGAACAAATTGTCAATTTTTTAACTTTGATAAAAAAATTGTTCTTTTTATATCTCTGTGTATTATTATTATTACTACTGTTATTGTTATTATTATTATTATATGTATTGCCACATTTAGTTATTATTAATTACAGTAATAGCAACGCACTTATCGACGATTGCTTCGTTCACGCTTCAACAGAGCCGTAAAATCGAATTAGTAAACGCGTTGGTGGAAGCATACTCTGTGCTGGTCTACTGCCCGTTAAGTAGTCAATGCGTTTCCGGAATAGTGCTACCGGGACTAAGGCATCTCGAGACGCTGGTAAATCAATGCCTGCCGCAGCAAAAGGACGCGGTGCGTTCCTTGCTCAGAGAAGCGGAGTCCAGGCAGGATTTATCGAAGCCAATAGATAGGTATTGAATAAAGATAATTATGTATAAATACATTTAATCGTGTTTGTAATAAGTCATAAATTAATAACTATAAAACGTATCGTAATAAAAATTCTTATAATAAAAATACAAGAAATTTTATTTTTTATTATTGTAATCTATGGTTACAATAATTCATAATTTCATAGATTCCGGAATTTTGATATCTTTAACTTTTGTGTACTTTTTTAGAAACGTTATGTATTCTATACATATTTTCTCGGTAATATATGGAAAAAAGGACTGACTAAACTGAATAATTACTTAAAGTATTTCGCCACTATTTATCGCGAAGGAATTTATTCAATAGCATATTCTACTTATGCTCTGAGAGCGTAGTATTAAATACTAATAAATTCCTATGTTACAGACAGTAGTGAAATATTTTAGGTAATTATTCAGTTTAGTCGGTTCTTCATGACTGAAGATCGTGATCTCTATTTGATGCATGCTCATGCATGCTCCATGCTGTCTTGGCAAAGGTACTCTCATTGGTTTGCCATTGCCTTCCGAGAGGTGGTGATCAATTAAAAATTTGATGTTCTGCTTGGATTTGAACCTGGATCTTTGGCTCTGAAAGCAGTCGTGCCACTCTTACGCCACGATCACCACACAATAACATTTTGTTTATCATTCCAGAACACTCTCGACGGGTTCCGGACTCTCCCTGTCAATGGCGACGGTGAATGTCGGCCAGGGTGTCGAGGATATGCGCCAGAGAATGAGCAAGATCTTTCAACAGAAAACCGGATCGCCCAGCATGCCGAGTATTTTCCGCAAGAAGTAAACTCCTGTCTTAAAACAAAATTGTGAAAAAAAATCGAATATTACATCAGTGGAACACTCGCGAGAGCAATCATAAGATTGTTGTTAGACATAAATGTAATAATGTTATTTTAACGGATGTTAACTTATTTTTTTATCGCGCTAGCTCCGTAAGTGATGTGTAAATTATTTTGTTTAAATATTAACACGATATAAGGAATTCAGAGGTAAAGAATATGAATATTTTTCACATTTTCTAAAACTCTGATATCCATTGTCGATGTCTGTGCGTTCGCAGCATTTGGCATTTTCCTGGTCACTTTCCGACGATCCTCGCACCAGCTACCTATAAACTCAAAACGAAAAAAAAAGAGAGTAAATTCGAAACGCAGCGATTAACAGTAATTAATGTTTAATTTCGAAATCTGTCACTTTACATAGTAATAAACAAACGTCATAGATCATATCATATATCATATCATATATATCGCATATCATATATATATAATACACAAGTGTTTTCCTCGTAGAATAGTTTACAAAATCAGACTTTCTAGGAATACACATCCTGTTGCGTCCTGCTCTTTCTCGGTTCTGTTTTCGTCATTTTTCTTTTTATATAATCACAGCTTATCCTGATGCGTCAACGAAACGTTGCTATTGTATTTTTTTTCTTCTTTTTCCCCGTTTGATAATTAATCGACACAATCGTCAGAGAGAGTTTGCCGCGACCGTGCTCGATCCCGATGGACAATTACGAGATCGAGGTACGTTTCATGTCACTCTCTCGCGCGGTGCAATTTTCGAAGAGCCCTCATTATTATGCGACACCAATTATCAGAATTTTTCGAGGGTTGCCTAAAAGGATCCCGGTCTCGGGACCGGACAGCGACCTGGGAGGATCTGAAAGCTCAGTCTACTAAGACTAAAATTCTGATCTCAGCGTGGATCTATAAAAATCACATAAATAGCACACAATTAGCCGTAATGCGCTTAAATTAACGGGCAAAGTACTTTCGCAATATCTTACTAATTTTCTTCTCTCTCTCTCTCTCTCTCTCACTCGTTCTTTATTTTAGTTCGTTTAAGATTCATCGCTCAAAAAACGCTGTTAATCATACGGGCCAATATTTCTTTTTTTCGCACCATTCTCTCTCTCTCTCTCTCTCGCTCGATCACTCACTCGTTCGCTCGCAATTAGTATCTACAGCATCATAGATCCCTCGGTCTAATTTTCATCAGCCAACAATAATTACACCGCGCTTTTTGTTTCCACGTGCACGTAATAATAATATCGAAAAGCAACAAACGAGACGCGTTGCGTGTTAACGTGAAATATAGGAGAGAAAAAGGATGTATATAAACGGAAAATAGAACCAAAGAGAACCCGTGTTAATCCAAGAAGAGGAAATCGAACGAGGTCGTCGGAAACAAATTCGTTAGAGTCGCTTGCGTATATGTGACAAGGCGGGCGCGATTACGCGAATCGCGCTATTTTTCTTTTTTTTCCTTTTTTCTCCCCCCCCCCCCCCCGCCCCCCTCATCCGTCCTTACGAATCCGCGACACAGATCGCGATATAGGGATCGCGAGAACGCGGCATCGCGACATTACATTATTACGCGCACATACATCAACGTATGTATAATAATTAATGCTTAGCCTATCCCATGTGTGTGTGTTGTGTGTAGTAGTAGTATACATAATGCGTATATAATATATATACATTGAATATATTTTACTACATCGTTGGAGGGTGGCGGCGAAGCAGAACCGCATCCCGGAGAGAACCGCGCGCATCCGGTCCATCAAAAAAAAATATATATGTATATATATATATAGATATATATATATAATCTGTATATCGCCCCTCTCGTACATTATATTATTAATGAAACGCGCGCTCCTTAGGACTCGCCTAGAGCACGTGTGTGTGCGAATTGAAACGATCCGCACCGCCCCAATCCGGCGCGCTTCCGGTTCGTCGACGATCGACGATCGATCATTCTCTGGCATCTCGGGCGCATCCGCTACTTTCTTTCGGACGCTTCGGACGCGGAAACTAAAATATATATATATTAAGCAAATAAAGGAGGAAGCGACCAAATACGAGCAAATAATAACGTATTAAATAATAATACAAAGATTTATTCAAAAAATCATTAAATAGATGTTTAGAATAGAAAAATTTTCTATTCAAGATTTATTCAAAAAATCATTAAATAAATGTTTAGAAAAGAAAAATTTTTCTATTCAAGATTTATTTAAAAAATCATTAATAGATGGTTCGAATAAAAAAAATTTTTCTATTTAAGATTTATTTAAAAAATCATTAAATAGATGTTTAGAATAGAAAAATTTTCTATTCAAGATTTATTTAAAAAATCATTAAATAGATGTTTAGAAAAGAAAAAGTTTTTCTATTCAAGATTTATTTAAAAAATCATCAATAGATGTTTCGAATAGAAAAAATTTTTCTATTCAAGATTTATTTAAAAAATCATTAAATAGATGTTTAGAATAGAAACAAATTTTTTATTCTAACCATCTATTTAATGATTTTTTGAATAAATCTTTGTATTATTATTTTTACCACCTTATTATTTGCTCGTATTTGGCCGCTTTCTCCTTTATTTGCTTTGCATATAACGAGCCAGGGAATCTTATTTATTTATATATATATATATATATATTTCTCTCTCACTCTCTCATTCTTTCTCTCTTGCAGAAATACGCAGCGGACGACGGATAATTACGTCAAATGATTTCCAGAGAATCGCGCGGCGCGCGAAAGATCACTCCTCGGCATTTTCTGGTTCTTGGCGATTTCGGGGAAATCCCGATATCGATCCTTCACGATAAACGTTCGAGTCGCCGAGATCGAGTTCTTCCTCGTTCAAATCGCGCGTCTCGAATCATCTCGCTTTTAAGTTGATCAGCCGTAATTTTTTAAATTTATTTATTATCTTGAACATTGCTCGAATACTTGGGCCTTCGATCCTTCTCCATATGCTCCTGTTGAACCGTCTTTAGAATTTTGAGTGTTTTACTGGTCGTCGCTGTATCATAACAGTGACGATGCGCGCGTGACCGCGTGTAATTCTTCTTGTTATCATCCGATTACATTGACGTATCTTCTCATTGCGGAAGCGATAGATTCTAAGAAAACTCGCAGCTCTTAGTCACTGTTCATGAATGTTCTGATTTTTGTGACCTCTGAGCAAGTAGTTTAAAAATGTCAAATTAATCTGAGAATTTGAAGCGTTCAACATTATATCATATATATTATATATATATGTATACACAGAAGATAAACAAAATATGAACATCTAGGAAATACATCATTTGTTTTATTAATAAGAAGTTAGTCCACCATTTGTCTTTAATACAGATTCTATCCTTGTTGGAATAGAGTCATATAATGTTTTCATAGTCACCAATGCAATGTTATATATTATTCTTCTAGCAGAACATCTTCCAATTGCTTATGAGATATTGGAGGAGGAAATCTACTTCTCATTCTGCTCTTCAAAATGATTCGCAATATTTCATGTTCGCAATGATTCGATGATATTCAAATCAAATGATTGCACTAGCCATCGAAAGACGTTTAAATTTTAGAGAATAGAGAGCAATTTTGGAAAATAGAGTGAGATGCAAATTTCCTCCTCCAACATCACTTAAATAAGCAATTGAAAGATGTTTTGCTAAAAGAGTACAACATTCCATTGATGACTATTCAAGCAATGTATGTACTCTATTCCAACAACGATAGAATCTATATTAAAGGCAAATGGTGAGCCAACTTCTAATAAAACAAGCAGTCTATTTCTCAAGAGTTCACATTATTTTGTCTATCCCCTGCACTGAGAAAAAAAAATTGTTGAAAAACGCAAAATGTGTTTCATCCAACTAAAATATTTAGTCCGATACGTTCACCTAAACATTAGTTGGTTTAACTGAACATTAGTTGAATTAACTAATTCTTCATTAAAAATTTTTGATGGCTGACATGAATAAACTATACCTTTTTTAATGCAACTTAATAATTGTTGAATCAACCATTGGATCAACAATACAAATTTAATCCGTACAACCAATTTTTTTGCTCAGTGTGTATATGATGTTATAATGTTGGACGCTTCAAATTCTCAGATTAATTTGTATTATATAGATGTATATATGTATGTATGATGTTCCATGAAAAATCGCAAGAATCCAGGGGAATGTCTTTCCAGCACGACACACGATCCTTTGAGAGTCGATATTTGTCCGACATATCATTTATTTGATTTATTCAACTCAATATTAACAGAAACAGCTGACAATCCTATTTTGAAACGCCCTGTGTACGTGTGTATAAATGAAACGGCAGCATCGTAAGTTCAAAGTATAGCAGTATGTACGTCGACACAACATCATCCTGTTGTATCCTATTCGCAGGAGATCGATTTTTCGTCCTTTTTCGTTTTTCTACATCTTTTTCCGCTACATTTCATCTATTCAAACTCGCATGCGCGTAATTATTAACAAATATATATATATATATATATATATATATATATATATAATGTATTTGTTAATAATGCCCTTTCTTTCTCTCTCGCATCCTTTTTCTCGTTTTCTTTGCTTTCACTATAGTATGTGTCTGTGTGTATGTGTGTACATATGCATCATCGTAACACCTAAAGCCAAAAGCTCCTGCTTATAATAATAATAATAATAATAAAATAATGATGATATAATAATATAATAGAGCAATCAATAGTACTAATTAATATTAATAGTGGTAATAGATAATCAATAATATACAACATACTTTGAGGCACTTAAATGCGTGCTCAATTAGTCGTCCCGATTCTCGCAACACTAGCTACTCCGAATTAGCATGTTCTCTCGCGCACATTATTTTCATTTTCTCCCTCTCTCTCTCTCTCTTGGCCGAATAAAAACATGACCCTAAGATCTCTAAATATCTCAGTGCATCTCTCACGGTCAGAGGGTCAAATAGAAAGAATAATCTAACAAAAAAAATCTGATCGCGACGCAGCGAAGAGTATAATGGGCGGTTGGTTAAAAAGGGGGGTCGAGTTTCACGCAAATCGGAAGTGGCCGCTCCCGATAAATCCTCGGAATCGACGATGACCACCGTGAATGAACGACGTTCGTTTGCGATGCGCCACTCGCGAGCAACTGTGGCGAACACAAAACGGAAGAGTAACGGAATCACGGATCGGACGATGGGATTGAAAAATTGAGAAAATGGGGATGGAATCGCGATGAGAGCTCGGAGAGCGAGGATTGGAACTGCCAGTCTCACGAAACAACGCAGAGGTCCGAGAATTCGTCGACACTGGTATATCCTTCAAGAGATCTGCGTTGTTGAGATGGGCGGAGAATTAGGCACGAGTGTATGGCGATTGAGAGAGTTGGCGTGGAATCGCAAAAGAATAAAAAAAAAAAGAAAAACCGAGGAGAGAATGGAACTGTCGAAATAACACGCAGGTCCAAAAGATATCTAAAAGAAAATTAGGAGGAAGTTTTTTTTTCGAGATTCGCATTATCCAGAAATGGGCGAAAAAGGCGAGACAGGAATGATGGCGATGGAGCGAGAATGGATCTGAGTTGGAATCCACGACGAGGCTTTAAAGTGCGAGACTTTGGAGGAAGATCCGAAAAATCTTGGAACTCGAGGATTCGAATAGCAAAGTGAATTTAGATCCACTTGTAAACGTAGTGCGTACTTAAACTGAACCACACAAATTGAGGAACAATCAAGGCAAGAGAAATATGTGTATATATAAAAATATCCAACGTAAACTGAGATAGGGTGCGATATAAAGGCGATTACATATATGCTCAATTCCGTGACCGCTTCGTTGCGTATCTCGAGAGACTTCGTCAAGCACATTTGTATAATATACATTCTCTAAGAATTTAATCCATCTTTTTTTGTCACGCAGCACCTGCGTCTCGTATAACCATGATACACAACGCGGTGTTGTATATCATTGCTAACTAAAATGCTAATTAAGTATTGTATTATGTAATGTATTGTAATTACGGTTACATTGTAAAACACAAAAGTATTTCTTACGAGAAATGCGCTAGCAAACATCTTCCAAGATCATTCCTCAATTGTGGACTCACTCTTCGTCCATGTTTTAAACTTTACAGATCCGGTATCACCGCCGATTTTCTCCGCAATAATGTTTCTCACATGCGTCAATCGCATAAAATACGAATTCATATGCTTCTCGACCGTCCTCCTCCCTCACCTCCTCCTCATCGTCATCATTATTCATCATCAGTAACATTCCTTAAAAACCACGCATAATCTCGTACACATCATCATAGCTTTCTCCATTTACAAAATACGATTTCTTCGTTCTCCTCTCTCATTATTTTAAACAATTTTTGCGTAAAAGATGAGGAACGTGGAAGAGAGCGGAATTTTTTTAGGAGATTCCACACCGCTTTCTACTTGGCGAGAATCTCTATTGATTTCGGCATCCATTTCGTTGCATGTTTCGGGAGATTTCGTCAAGCAATGTTTTTTTGGCACAAATATATATAATTATATATCTAATAGACATGTGTGTTTTTCCCGGTTATAATATTACGGCCCTGCACGCGCGAAGGAGGGGCGGGGGAAGGGGTTTTCCCTTTAAAAGATTAATATATCTTATCTCTTTAACGCGTTTTTACAAGCTAACAAATATGTACCTCAATCACAGAACCAAAAACGATATATAACAATACTCTTCTCTTGCGCGATGTACCGGGTGATCGGGAAGCCGCGCAGCCGTGCGCTTGGTGTTGTCGAGAGGAAAACCGCCTTTTAAAAAAATGCCATCGTATTATAACACGCCTCCGCGTTTATCCAAAGCATATTCTAGATAATCATTTATATCTCGTACCTCGAATTTAGATTCATAAATTCTTTAGATCTATATATATTTGTTATTAATTAAGAATCCTTACCAATTACTAACGAAGTCTTAAAACTAAAGCTTATCAAACATTATTAGGTACACTCAAAACTGTAGTATATCGTCTATATTGAAACTCATAAGAGTAAAGATCGGTAAATAAAAGTTTGAAGAACAACTCAAGAAGTAGAAAACCAAAAAAATCGAATATCTGAAATTTCAAGAACGTATATAAGAAATCGAAATTTGATCAATTAATTTATTTCATTCGACACAAATCTCGATTTTTATTACATTTATACGTGTATGAAATCTCAGATTTCCAATTAGATTTTCTGACCCTCAGCTGCTCCTCGAACTCTTGTCAATCTCTTTTTGCCAGCCTAATAATTCTCATTAGCGACCCGGTAACTGAGCGAATTCATTTGCTTTGAGTCTCCGGGCTTCTGCTGCCAAGCTAGTCGCTCTCTTTTCGCCCGCTTAACAACATTTAGATCATCAGGTTCTTAAATCCTATAACAAATTTTTAGATTTTTAAGACCTTAAATCCTTCACGACCTCCAATCACGAATAAACTACAATCGAATCATTGCATTTCGCAAATTGCAATAAAGCGAATAAAACAACTGTGCCGATTAAGCAAATATATCGGCAAAACCATCAACATCATCAAACCGCGGCGACAAACTTGCCCCGCGGGACTCTCCGATCACCCTGTATAATAATAGCGCCTACGAATGCGCCGCTAATAGTGCGCGGCGAGTTTTATACATTTTCACACACACAATCACTCATTCAATTTCTCTCTCTTTCTCTCTCTCTTGATCGATTCGTCGATCGATCGATCGTTGATCGTAGGCGAGACGTCACTGTACAATGTAAAAAGTTCTCTTCCTCACGCCTGCAGCACGTGACGGCGTCGGTTTGAGAAGGGAGTACCGGGGGGTAGATAGGTAGGTGAAAGCAGCGGCGAGCTCCGATATCCTGATTCTCGATCCGATCCGACCCCGAGAAGATGGCGATGACGTCATAGCACATATAGCACAGCTAATTATCGTTTAGTTACCCCGTTGACGCGTGGTAATCTGTAGATTTTGGCTTCTTGCTTCGTTATATCTAAGCTGCTTCCGCCGTTCAAGGTGTCTTCCTTCTGTCGTCACCTTTATGATACATAAAGGAACAAAATATACACACCCTTGCAGATGTTTTTCTTTTATAAAGAAATGATACTTTCGACATTTTGAGTCGACTGTCTCACGTCGAGAGAGGATTGGTTCATGGATTTCGTGGACTTGGAAAAATATCTTGAGTGTAAGGATTTTCGAGAATCCGAGAATCCAGGTCATATTTTAAGGTTCTGAGAATACAGGATGATAATAAAAAAAGTATCATTGTAAAGAGAGAGAGATGTCCTTAAATATACAAACTGCTATACGTAGATTACTAAAAAACTTAGTACTTTTTGCAAGATGTATCATACTGCATGTATCTTTAACTTTGTATTCTTTCAAAATTCTCCAATTACCAATATTTTCAATTTTTTTAATATACTAAGATAATCTTAAGTGATTTTTATGAGCAGTTAACATTTGCAATATTAAATTACCCACAAAATTAAACTCATTGAATATTTCTCTCCGCACAGCTTCTTTAAAAGAGAATCTATGTCGAAATTATTTGAAGAAAAAGGATACTTACGTGCAGCTTTTAAACATTTCTATCTCTCTCATCTGTTTTGTGTTTTGTACAAGGTAGCTCGCGGCAATGTTGCGCTACTTGGGCATAGCTTGGCCTCGTAAGATCCTGCAAAGAACAAAATATTTATTAGCTTGCGGCATTTAAGAATATTCATTATTCTGTAAAGTATAAGAATCGCCATAAATATAACGTGAAGTTCTGAATAAAATTTTACAGAAAGATTTAAAATATATAAATCATTTTATAAAAATTTTATGAATATCTACGAATTTTTCAATGATTTTAAGATTATTATTTGTATTTTTAGAATCTTTACTTAGTTATTTACTTAGAATCTTATATTAATTTAACAAATTCATAATCTATATATTCGTATGTATAGATTTCTAGATATAATGAGATTTTAGATCTTTAATTTGCATCCTTGAACTCTTTCATTTTTGAATTTTTAATGTTAATCGCTTTTTTCATCTTCGTGCCCCTTAGAACTCTCTCTTCCTCATCCTAAATCATATAATAACTTTTATATTTTCTTTGTCAGACTTTCTAACACATTTACATTCAACATTTACACTCATGCTTAATTTTCCTCAGAGATCTTGGAGAGTCTGAGGCACAACAAATTCTAACAAATTAAGTTCTTTCGAGAGATAGTGAGATACTTACTATAGGGAAGGCAGAGGCCACTCCAGTTTGCGATTGGGAGTTCTGTGAAGAGGCAGTAGGAGGAGGGACGACGACGACGTTGTTACAGTCGCACCTGGTCATCGTCTCGGCATCATCCGTGGTCGCTGCAGCTGACGTCGCCGTCATTGCCATTGTCGTCGTCGTAGCCGTCGTTATCGTCGACGTAGCCACTGCCGGCAGGTGCGTATTCGCAACTACAGCGTCGTCCACACCATTCACCATGTTCGAGTCGTCAGTCTTTATAGATCTGTCAGCGGTGCATTGCCAGTAGTAAAAAAACTAACACATGCTTACTTAGCTATCATGAGACTCTAGGATCCGTAGAGATATCCTCGTGCGGATCCTCTAGATTCTCAGGAATAGATATTTTCATTATTTCTCATCATCTTTGGGTATACGAATACGGTGGAATTTTATGACCTTCGGGAATATGTGCCTTTGAGAATTTACTCAAAGTTCTTAGATATCGCGAGGTCTTTAGATTTTTATACCCTTAAATTCTTGGACACGCCGAGACCATTGCACGTTCTCACATCGCGAAAGCATGCATGCGTAAGTGTACAAAATTTATACAAACATCGATTTAGAATACGAATCTAAAATATAGCTCAAAATCAGAAATCAGAATCGACGTTCATTGTGACACTACGTGCTATAATGTGAACTCTCTCTATTATGTGCACCATCAAATATTAAATGCACGCTAATAATTGTTAATCCCGCACCGCATATCAACTTCGTTCATGCACAGTGAGAAAATCAGTTCGTGTAGGCGATTCTCGATCCAAGATTCAGAAATATTCAAAAGAATTTCGAAAACTTAATTATCCAAGTAAAGGAAAGCAAAAATAAAAATTTGTAATCAGCTTAAAGAAAGCTTAAGTATCCATAAATCCCAGAATTCAAATCTTCAGCTACCCAAAAATATCTGGCGATGAAACTTTGTTAAAGAGAATGTGATTATATCTATATCATAATAAACTCGTTTAAAAAAATAGATAATAAGATGAGAAATAAAAATTTCATTTCGCGAGAACCGCCCGCAACGATCGAGGGATATGCAAAAGAGAAGGATTTTTTGCAATATCGCAAGACACGATTAACAAACATCAGTATACACATTGTTTATTAACTTCTAGTTCATCGCTGACAATGCAACTATAGTCATTACCAAAGATCCATCAGACACCATGCTGAGGCCGTGTGTTCTCGTTTCTTCCGTTTATATTTATTTTGCAGTCACGTAACGAGAATTATAACTTAACTAATAACGTTAGAATTATATGAGCTAGAGAAACTTCATCATCAAAATGCCTTTAAGAGTAACTTGAAACCGAACAATAATAATTAATAATAATAATCTTAATAATATTAAAAATTTATAATAATAATGACAATAGCAATAATATAACCAAATAATAATCGTAATATATTAGAAACCCTGAAAAATAATATTGTTTATCCCTATTCAACGTTTTATTGTTTATCTGCCGCAAACAGTACAGGCAAGAAGAGAAATATCTCATACCACAATAATACCGCATACATTCCCGCACACACATATAGCGTTCTAGTGCGCTAGCAATGGCTGTTTAATGCTGATTTCAATCGGCGGTATGCGGCGTGCTGTACTCGTACCGAAAGGGATAGTTCTTAAGTCCCTCGATCATTGAACGCTCAGATCCTTAGATCCTTATAAGTCCTTGAATTAGATACTCTTAAAAAACTTCAAGTATCCCTGTTTTAGGCAATCCAGGATCCTTAAATCCTTGGGCGACTTTATTTTGGTGTAAACCATTTGGAAGCATTGATCTTTATATCTCCGAGTTGGACTCTCTAAAGTGTCTTAAGAAAATTCGCAATCAGCTTTGCGAATATGAAACGTTAATAAAGAACTGGAGATAAAAGATGTTCAATAATGACATCCAAGAATCCTGTATATATTCAAATATCGAATACTCCAAAAACACAGAAATCTAAATGTCTAATAACTGAAATGTAAAATCTTAGGCTCGAGTACCTGGACGACTGAAGCAGAGTCTATCCAGAATAATCAAAGGTATCAAACGATTCAATGATCCAGGGATGAAAAAATCTACACACTCAAGAACTAAGCATCTAAAAGAATCCATGTGAATACCACAAACTTAAACCCTTATTTATATACTGGATTTATAGAACATGCTTATAGAATCCTTACAAGAAAAAAAAGACAATATTTAGAGGCCTTATATAAACAAAAAAAAATTTCTAGAACTTTAGAATCAGAAAGGCACGATGATAACGACAAAATTATCGATAAAAAGAGATGGCAAATCATAATAATTGCGAGTATATCTAATTAATTTATTAGTTAATGTAAACGGTAAGAGATAATGGTGAGAAGTTCGCGCATAGCCGAAGATCTAATAACTTGAAAATTCAAAAATGTTACCGTTTTTTTCATAATTCAGAAAAACTCGACAAAAACACCTTCATATCAGCATTCTCGCTAGAGAACGACCGGAAAGGATTATACTCGAGTCCCGGAAACCTAGAAAATCTGTACAAGATTCGAATCCCCATATTTTGAATCTTAGATCATGCGTTCTTAGATCTTGGGCTCTTGTATAACTTTCCACGATGAAATATATGCGTTTATTGGAAATAATAAGTGGCGAGAATGCAGGCGGATAAGACTACTCCGGTAACTCGAAGGATATTAACAGTTAGTAACGTTCTTTTACTCGAGATTAACTATGGCGATAGAAAGAAAGCTTCAACTTTTATATAAACTTTTCGATAAGAAAAAGAAAAGATCTCCCACCTCCCAGGTAACAAATCGATCGACGGCGTGCAATCGATCGCGCCCGACAGTGTCGGAGCGGGAAGGATCGATTCGAAGGAAACACGTGTCCGTCATTACAAAACAACATAGGTAGCACATAAATGCAGCCAACAACAACACAGCAACAATGAAACGTAATTCGGCATTCCTGAAGGCGTACCTATATTACGATACCCTATTGTATGGGTCCTACATACAAAGCTCGTAATGTGTGATGTGTATCTTTAGATTCTTAGATTTTGGCGCTGTCGAGTCGATGATCCTTACGAAATAAAACTAAAGGTCTCTCGAGAAGTCTACGGATCCAAAGATACAATGAGCGGTTCGACGGAAGAATCCAAAAGAATCCAATATGGATTTGGAGGATCCGAGGATCCAACGATACAACGGTCCACCGACCCAAGGATATAAAAATCCAATAACACAGGCATCTAGGAACCCGTTTATGGAGACCAGTTGAATCTCTCGTTTGAACGGAATCTACTACATGACCCCCATTCGCGTTTGCTTTCTATGCGTCAGGTATATTTAGTAATCAGAGATTAGATACAAATATAAATGTTTAAGATTCTGTACACATATCCTTCTCGCAAAAAGTGCAAAGTAGTAAAACCGTCATAACCATTTACAGGACTAAAAGCAATGAAAAGCCAACTTTTTTCGATTGTATAAACGAAAAAAAATTGTTCGCTCGACGAGATTTTAATTCAACTTTTGTGGATAATCAAAGCTTTGCGCGATATTCTTCTATCAATTTATCAAAATTTTAAACTACGCGATTTTATAACAATCTAAATCAAATGAACACACTTATCTATTAAAAAAATACAACAAACGTAATTTTCAAACACAAGGATTTGACGACACGACGATACAATTCACTGGTTTCCAATGCAAAACCTCGTTAATCATGTAAATATCTTTCATGGAAGAAAAATCATTACAAACGAAAAATAAAGAAATCAGTTTAAAAAGAGATAAAACTAAAATGAATTACGAGTAAAATTAAAATAAAACGGTCCTATAAAAGGTTAACGATTCAAGGACCAAGAACTTTTCACTCTCTCTCTCTCTCTACTTTTCTCCCTTTCTTTGCGCAGTGGCGCACATATACATATATGTACACGTATGTGTATTGGGAGAGCGGAAAGTTTCGTCGTACTTTGGAACAAGACAGCCATTTATCGCTTTCATGATCGAGAGCTAAATAGCGACTTTGCTCAAAAACAAATTTTAATGGAGTTCCTTGACTTTTTCATACGCATACGTATTGAACGAGCAAAGGATGCAAGGATTGTTGAAGAATCTAAAATAAAAGATTCATATGACCGAAGCATTTCCACACTTTACGACGAACTATACATTATGTCGTCAGATAAAGATGTGTTAAAGATCCATTGTGTGAGAAGAATCTTTTTTCCTATAAAAATAACACATCTCCAACGCAGATTGATAAACAGTTCATTATTCGATCCAGCACAAGTCAATTCGCGAACCAACGCAACTCTCCGCAACTGCCCGAAACACCGTTACACCGAGCGAGCGTATAATTAAAAATCCCACTCACTTATCAGGAGATGACGGGGGAGTGAGCGCGACGGTGCTGAGCGCGGCAGCGTCGGCCGACGACGTATTCTCGTTGTTGGCCGTCGACGGATTAAGGATATGCGTGGCGTTCGCAGAATTCGTCGATGCGGCAGCGTTTCCCTGTGCCTCTGCTCCGATACTCGCTCCAGGACTAGCGGATCTACTGGCGGTGTTCACCGCTGCTGGCGCAGACGCTGCAGGTTGTTGCTGCTGCTGCAATTGAGGTTGCGGCTGGTTACCACTTTCCTTGTCCTTGACAATGGCCTTGAGCTTGGCGGTACCCTTGACAACGTCAGATAATCGATTCTGCGAAGAAGATTCCATGCCGACAGCACCGGCGCTGCCACCGCTGCCTGCATCGGTCGACGCTTTGCCATGGTCGGCGTCGAGGCCGGGCAGCGGTGGAAAAGCGGCTGCCTCAAGGTCAAACTGCACACTGCTACTGCGACCGCCGCCACAGTTGCTGTTGCTGCCGCTGCCTCCGCTCGCTGGCAAGGATTCCTTAATCGCTGGCAGCGGATGATTGTTCCCGGTGGATACCTTCGTGTCCTGATCTTTGGTCCTGCGGTGGATACGGTGGCGGGCAAACGAAGGCGCCGAGGAGGATGTGGAGGAGGACTCGACCGCCACTGTTGTGTCCTGGTCCTGCACGGAGGACAACGAGGAGGAAGCTCCCTTCGCGTGCTCAACAGACGACACGGCGGACGATGAGGAATGGAACTTTGTGCCGGACTGGTAGGAAGAAGAGGACGAAGAGGCGGGCGGCTTCGAAGGAGGCAAACTCGAAGCATGGTAAGTGGACGTAGAGGAGCTCAAAGACACGCTATTGTTGCCACCACCGCCGCCACCGGCCATAGGAGGATGAGAGCTACGATTACTCAGCGGCGGCATAGACGATGGCTGATGGTGGTGATGGTGGTGGTGATGGTGATGATGATGGTGGTTGTTATTGTTGTTGCTGGGATTGGCCGGGTCTATTAAACAGCTTCGGTCGGAGCCATTTCTCTGTCTATTTCTATATATACATATACAGAGATATTTTCAGATACCGAGATATTCGTTCGAAAAACATAATATCTAGAAAAATAATGAAATTGCAGATCCATACCTATTTCGAGGATTGTATCTTGTATTTGAACGCGCGAATGTGTTGTGCGGCGTGATTCCGTTCATCGTAAAGACATTGGACATCTCGAAATAAGCGGGACTAGTTGGTCCCCAAGGCATCATACCGGCCGGATAGAACGGTTGCTGCAAGAAAAATGAAGAAACATTTTCAATTTATAAAAATCTGTACACAGTGTGCGATAAATTATTTAAAATAATAGAAGAACTTGCACGTGAGTTGTTGCGTAAAGAGAATTTGTAACTTGTATACTTACATAAACGACCTGGTTCGCGTACGCCGGCATAGTTGTCTGAGGCATGGTCGTACCATTGGTATAGAGAAAACGTTGTTGTCCAGTCGTATAACTGTTCGGATCATAGACAGGAGGAGGGGGTGGAGTTCTGTAGCCATTCTTTATACCACCTACACCGGCTACCGTTGGTATCGGTAGCCTGTTCATTGGTTTAGCTTTGATTCTCGCCATTATCGGCTTTCCCTGGATTTAACAATCAGAATAGAAATTATGGACTTAGATTTACAACCATTATTTATAGCTACAACTATAAATATCCAATTACAGCTATAATAGCTATAATTAAAGCTAAATATAGCTATAAACCCAATAAATCATCCAAATCATTGGTAAATATTTACTTTGTGCTCCATTACAAGTTATTCAATCGGAATAATACAAGCTTTGACTTACCTGAAATTCTCGAACCTCTTCACGTAAAAACCGGTAGGCCTTTTGAGCATCCTCATCGGACTCGAATGTCACATACCACGAACTATTGTGAGCAAACTCGCACGAAATAAATCTCGGGCATCCCTCCCCGGAAAATAAATTCTAGAATAAAGAATCAAAATATTAAAGAGCCAGAGCTTGATTCTTTACGACAATTATAGAATAGATGTTAGCACAAACCTTCACGTCTGCCAGTGGAGTGCTATCTGGTATCTCACGAAGTATCACAATACATCGTTTGTGATTGGGCCTCACTTTCTGTCCCTCCTCGTCAACTTGAACATTGGGAGATTCCCTCAGCACCTCTGTTATGAGTTTAATATCTTTCGTCAATTTTTTCACTTGGTTAAAATTTGCTACTGTCCATATCGGCACATACTGATCATTATCCATTTGTGACAACAAATAGGTATCGTTGGCTAAATTCTCTCTGGAAAGACAACCATTACATTAGTCATTCAGATTATTATATCTTGTTACATATATGTTTATATATGCATATGCTTATGCAATTTGCATGTTAGTTGCATATTTCATGGCGAAGAAAGATGCAACTAATCTATAAAAAGCATTGTAATATTTTGGGCAAGTGTTTTAGAAAAATTTTTTATCCAAAGCGGGTTAAATCATACATAATAACAAAGTATATTGTTAAAAAAATTAGATTTTGTATTCATGTATTAGTTTTGGGCTCTTATTCTAGTTTTGCAAAGAAAACTGCTATACAAATTTCTGATTCTGAAAATTTTTAATTCATTTCTTACAATCATATTTTTTATTTGTGATATATATTTTTTCATTTATGATATACATATTTTTTGTGATATATATATGTATATATATATATATATATATATATATAAAATTATAATGAAATTGTATGATATTATTTTAAGGTTACTAAAATCCCATTAAATTTCTTTCTTACTTTCTACTTAGCTGAAAATTTAACTACCAGATGTTGACACTACAGTTTTAAATTAGTTGTAGTTTATTTTACTTAACTCCCTAAATATAAATATAACATAATGTATGTGATCAAAGGTCAATTTTGGGGAAACAAATGAGAAAGATAAGGAAAGAAAATCAACAATAAATTTGGGTGACACATGGCTCCGCGTGAGAACGGTCAACTCGTAATCGGTGGATTCCGAGTTCGATCCTTTATCCCTTGTCTTGTATGTTTGTTCAGAAGAGGTTGATCGAATGAAAGTTACATGTCAAAGAATACACAGTAAGATTATAACACGTTTCGGGAACAAATAAAACTGACATATATAATTAATGCAAATGTATGTATTTGCAAAATCATTGTGCAGTTTCATGCAATTATAACCGATAGATTTCAGAATTGTAAGAACTTTGTTACCTGGAGAAGTAGTACTCGAGTTGTGAAGAGAGCATTTGTTTAAGCTGCTCCAAAGGTATGCCAGGGACATTTAGATCTGTCATTGGAACGGATGGTGAAGCGGCAGAAGCATCGCCCAATGCGGCAACATCCACTGGGCTGTATCCAACAGCACCTCCATGCATGCTTATAGCGTGTTGGGGTGATGGTTCCAGACTGCCGACACCAGCGTCAAGAATCAATTCACTGCCGCTCGGCGCACCGTTCATGACTCCGTAGTCTATATTAGGCACGCCACCACCAATTGCGCCTGCAACTTGTGGACCCAGAGGTTCAGGGGTGGCTGGGTAGACCGCCCCTGGTGGCAGCTTCCCGATGTCCCCATTCATGTAAACGTACCCTGCAAAGGAAGGAAATTTTCATCTACGATTCACCTTTACTTATACTGTATCAAAATTGATATGTATATTACAATCAACAATGTAACTTGTTGCTCTAATAAACTTGGTAATGCAACTAAATATTTTGTAAAACGGTAATTTACTTTAAATAAAATTCCATTATCCGTTTTGTCATATTTCAAAGTAGTATAATATATAGTAGTTTAAATTTCAGAAATAGCACATCTATAATTCTAACCTAATATGATATAACTTATGTTCCAGTTATTGGATCAAAGATAGTTCTTTGCAATAACATGTCTCGTTATTACATCATATATGATTTTTTATGCACTTGTGCTCAAATGTAACAATTAACCTGATTGATATTTAATTATAATGAAAAAAAACTAAATTTAAAACATATTACATCTATTCCATACTAATCCAAGAAAATATTAATTGTATTCTACAAAATATTTCTAGTTATCTTCCATAGAGCAATGCCACCTGGCATATTTTTATATTATATATATGTACATATGCATATATATATATACATATATATATGTACATACACATGTGATGTAATTAACCAGCAATTTAATTGTGCTTAAGCTAGGATGCTTTATACAACATTGACAACCCTTATTCCCGTAAACTATCATGACAACGACATAGTGTCCCATAACAGAGCAACGATGAGGAGAACTATTCGACTCGAACCGTGTCTCGGTACGCAGTATGCTACTCGACACGAGTACCGCAACCACGAGTCCACAAACAGAGTACGATCCGACTCGTCGTGGACGATGCGCGTGCAAGTATTCACGAGGTACAAACGTGGGGGACGAAAACGAGAGGAATTTCGCGCGGTGGTCGAGGTCGACGACGTGGTGACACAGGATCGGTCGGCTGGCGTGGTGGTGCTCGCACACGCCAGGGAAGTCTCCGGCGATCCCCGGCGACGGAACGTCGGACTGCGTGCCACGACGACGGTCGCCCGGAAAGGCTCGCGGCGCGCCAGGCGAGGATCCCCGCGCAGAAGGACGCGCAATATGTTGCGGAGCCGCGCGGCGCGTTATCGGCCAAATATAGCGCGGTCGTGGACACGACACGGCGGTGGCGGCGGCGAGCCGCTCTCCGACCGGACACGAGCGTGGATGCCGCGACACGACGACGACGACGACGACGACGATGAGGACGAGGACAAGGACGACGTACACGGACGTGATGACGAGGACGATGACGACGACAATGTGGACGGGAAGATGAAGGATGGCGGTAACGGCGATAACGACGTGTCGACGTGCGGCGCGAGTTTAGCATGCGGCGCGGAAAGACACCCAACATAAGGAGGTGGTGAGACGGTGGCCGAGAAGGTGGATGGAGCGGCGCGATGACAAGACTACACTCCCCGACACGAGCGCGTGTTAACACCGACGATGATGATGTTGCGTGGTGGTTGCGTGGTTTGATGAATGGGATGGATGGTCGTTACCGAAATCACCGTTCATCTCGAGACGGGCCCGGATGATCCCATGTGCCCTGAATCTAGCGCTACGAAGGTGCCTGTCCGTTCGCTCGCCCGTCCGCTCGCTCACTCGCTCGCTCGCGCTCTCTCTCTCTCTCTACCTCTCTCCCTCTGTCTCTCTCTATCTCTCGAACGGCCTCGTGCAGATCGGTTTCTCGACTAGAGAGAGCTCTCGAGGCACTTGGTTGCTCGCACTCGGCTCGTCGTGCGCGCGGGGCGTCTTGCGAATTTGTACCGCCTCGATGATCGACGATGGCCCGACTAGAGCTCGATCCGGGGGCCCCGATCGCTCGCCCGCTCGCTCGCTCGCTCGCTCGCACGCACGCACACGCTCGCGTGCGCGCGACGAAATACGCGACGCAGCAGCACGACGGCTGGCGAGACAGGCGGCGGCGAGTTTCGGCACGTTCCTCACGCGAATTCGCGACGCCGCGCGACGCGCGCGTGACGATCCGCCCTGTGCGTACCACGGCCCACCGCGCCGAGCGGATCAACGCGCGGCCGTTTCGCACGGCGGTGTTTCCTTACCGAGGTGGAAGAATCGAACTCAACACAGTCTCTCGAGCAAACTACAAAATGGCGGAAAGGCACATGCCGTGGCGCGCGATGCATTCTGGGGCCCGGTGGTGCGCCGCGCGGCCCCGCCGCCGCCGCCGCCACCGCGGCGCCGAGCGCCGACACGGGGGGGCGCGCGCGCGCCCCGTCACGCGCCACTTTCGAATCCGCGTTGCCCCCCCCCCCTCCGCCGCGCCGGGGGAAGCGATCGTCTCTTTGAAAAAATCTCTGCGAAAAAAAACCTATCGAGCCGGTGGCGCTCGACGAGAATTCGAAGTTTGAATTTTTTTTGATCGAAAAATCGAAAGTGCTAAAGATGTTTATCGTGTTATTCTTTCTTGTCGACTTCTATTTTTGTTCTCTTTCCTTGCTATTGATTACTTTCTATTGATTAGTTATTCTATTGATTAAATTCTCTGTAAATTTAGTCTGTGCGAAAATGTAATTTTATTTTTATTTTTGAAAAAGTAAGTGTAGGAAACAGTACGTATCTTTATTATTCTTCTTAAAGAGAAATTCCATCTTTTCCCGAATTTTTAAAACGGCAAGAAAAGTAGAAATTTTAATTTTTGTATTCCTTTTCCCATCAGTTTTTCTCTTATCTTGCTGAGAGTCCAAATGGAAAGTAAATTCCTTTTAATTCCATCTGCTATCGTTGGAAAAGCAAATTCGCTTCTTTTCTTTTTACAATTTTGTCTCTGCGAAAAATAAAACCTATCAAGATGGTGGTGCTCGACGAAAATTCGATGTTTGAATCTTTGGATCGAAAAACCGAAAGCGCGCTAGTTATCTTGTTATTCTTTCTAATTAACTTTTATATTTGTTTTCTCCGTGCTTATCGATTACTTTTTGTTCTTCTATTTACTCTCCTTATTGATGAAATTCTCTGTAAATTTAAAGTCCTTTGCACGAAAATATAGATTTTTTATTTTTGGGTGTAGAAAAAAAAACTACGTATCTTTCGATTATCCTTCTTAAAGGGAAATTCCATCTTTCCTCGAATTTCTAAAACAGCAAGAAAAATAGAGAAAGGAAATTTAATTTTTCTATTCCTTTTCTTATCAGCTTCTCTTTATCTTGCAGAGAGTCCAAATGGAAAGTAAATTCCTTGTAACTCCATCTGCTATCGCTGGAAAAGCAAATTCGCTTTTTTTCCTTCGGCTAAACAGATACGCATATTGGATGTCCGTTTTTTTGACAATTTCGTCTCTTCGCAATTATTTCTGGCGTTTTGTATACTCCGCGATACCTCCTATGTATTCCTCGAATAAATAGCAAAATATTTGTTACGCGAAATATGTAATTAGATAGAAATACTTAGTACAATCACTTGCATTTTATGTATCTCACTCTATCGTGTCTCCTGCTAAATTAATTCGGAGAAACTACGATTCTACGAAACAGCGATTGTAACGAGCGTGGCACAAACGTAATCGATAAACAACGATAGCTTATCTAATGATTTTTTTATGAACTACATCGTGCGTTTAACGAACATATATATATATATATATATATATGCTTGCGATCACATAGCGATAGCTATCAATTTCGATATATCTATAACTCTTCAACTGTCTCAAAATTCATTTACTGTGTTATCTTTATAATGTCATGTCATGTAAACATTATCAAAAGTTTTCATATTAATTAATAGGAGAAACCATGTCCTTGTTGCGTCTATATAACTTCTATATTGAATAAGCAAAAAATTAATATATTTCTAAAATATCCAATTTTTCATACATGGTTGACGAATTTAACAATTTCGATTTTACGGAGTAGGAACGACGAAAAGGAAGGAGGAGAATATGGTTAAACCATATCTCATTCATTTACTCATTTATTTATCTAGAACAGCCACATTTTATTAACTCTCATTATTATTATTTCAAAACAATTCGTCGTTTAATTATTACTGTCTTAAAAGGGGGAAAGCAAGAGCGAAGACGTGATACGGGGCGAAGGAGGAATGTCCTCTACGCGAAAGGAAGAATCAAAATCGGCCCTACAAATATCCAACAAATCATCGCAATCAAAGATAAGCGCGGAACGCTCTTTCTCTCTTAATTTTCGATACAAATGTAAAAAAAAAGAACGGAAGAAAAAAGAAAATTTCTTATCGTTTTCACGAGACGAGGAGATGTAAAGAATGTAGTGGACGCGAAGAAGGAGAGAGCCGAGAATCATTCAACCTACAGCTTTACTGCCTTCTCGGAAAACGTCTATCGCGCCCAGATACATACTACCTAATGCAAGAACGAACATCCATCCGGCGCTGCTAATTACAGCTCGTTCATCTATGCCTCTCCTCCTCGTCCTCTTCCTTTTCCTCGATGTTTATCAAAATCAGATGTGTCCTATCCACTGCTGCAAGGCAGGAAATTCCTACCTCAACAGCCGCTATCACCTAACATAAGGCTTACAGTGTGACGTATTGCTTTTTATCTCGAGAAAAGATTCTGATTAGAATAGATATATTGCCTATAGGTATACGCCGGTTATACGCCTATATATCTTTCCTTTCTTCGCTATATCTTCTTTGTTCCTCCTTTCTTTTATTCGCCTTTATCCTCTATCGTTTACTTCCCTCTCCGTTTCGTTTTTCTTTTTTATTATTGAAATATATATGCGCGCGCGCGTGTGTGTGTGTATATATATGTGTGTATATATATATTTATATGTTGATGTGATAGTATATTTGGGATATCCCACGAGGAGTTTAGTGAGTGATATACAGATTCAATTTGAGACGATCATGTAACGCTGACGAGGGGCGGAGCTGACTGCTGTTGTTGTAGGTTGTGGCATGGATGGTAATTGTTGTTGCTGTTGTTGTTAATTGATTAAAAACCATGGACCTTCAGCTGGTCAGGTTTTGCCAGACCTGACTTTGTCAGCCACTGGCATATATTCTCTCGTTGGTCCCCCTGCAGCTGCAGCACCTCCCCGTACTCCGGGTGCTCTATTACTGTCCCATTGCAGGCAAACTCCTGTGAAAATATAAAGCAACAATAAATCAAACAGGCATTCTCCAGAGGGACCTTTATCTAGACGGTTCACTTCCGTGGAATGTTAGTCTTTTTATCTCCTAAAAGAATGTGTTCAAAATTTTCCAGATATAGCTATCAAAGTAAGATAACTGTAATTCTTCATCATATAGTTTCAAAATTTTCAAGTAATAGTAATATTGTAAATATCACAATTGTTATATTAAAAATTTTTGGAATAATTAATGAAAACGACTGATCAATAATTTGATAATAAAATGTATCTTAAATATATTTTATTCTATATATATATATATATAAATGTATATTAATAATAAAAGGTATATAAATTTTATATAAAACCATATTTCTTTTTGTCAATCATTTTTCTACAACTGATTAAAGTTTGATTTCCACTAACATAATTATAGTAGTAATTATAGTAGTAATATATTACAGTAGTAATTATTTTCTAGAATTATCTATTGTTGCTTAAAAATATAATTTCGAATATATAATAAAAAGTTTCTTATTGTTTTATTTAGGAATAAATAGCATTCAAACGAGAATGACATTAGACATTTTGAATATCAAACGTCAATGATTCATCCAGCAGTGAACAAAGCAATTATAAAGAGCCAAGTCATCGACGATGATCAATGATCCCAAATCGAAACAAAGACTTCCCACTATATATGTCAAACCACTTGTAGATGCATTTGGATGCTATACATTCCTAGAAGACTTGCAAAACCAACTACATCTGTCCAGCCTATATCACCATGGTTGTTTGCATCAGACCTATTTTTAGAATTCTGCCTGACTGGACAGTGGTGGGAGATAGCGGAGAGGGAATGAGGCGCGACGATGGAGGTAGAGGCAGAGAGGGCAGGAGAAAGGATCGGCAGAGATCCCCTCTCCCTCCCTCCTCATTCTCCCGCCCCTCCCCCCCCCCCACGGGAGGAGGGGAAGCGTGGCACACTCACCTTTTTACATGCTCTCACGATTTTCTTCAAGTCATATTCCGAGGAGAGTCCTTGCACCGTTGTTAAGGTTTTGCGACCATTCCGCTGCTGGATCCTTATATGAACAAGGCCGTCCTGGACGTCATCGTCTGAACCCTTGATTGCATCAGCAAAGGGGTCTGCGAACAGGCGAAGAGGGGGGGGCTGAGATGAGAGAGAGATTCCGCGGCGTGTCAGGGCGGATTGCACAGGATGATGCAAGGAGGGCCGCGCGCGCGAGCAACGCCGTCGCCATTTTGATCGGCTCGAGGGGGCCCCGAGACGACGGTGCCGTTTTATCGCCCTCGTTCGCGAAGGACGATGTGCACGAGGGGGGAGCAACGGCGGGGGCCGGGGAAGACAGAAGAATAAAGAGAAGCGAGAGGCGACCGAGAGAATGAGCAGGGGGAGAGAGAGGGAGAGAGAAAGAGAGGAAAGGAGGGTGCGATAATACGTTTCGTTGCTCACCGAATGTGTTGAGATTCTGGATGGACATACGACAAACAAAAGAGATCCCTCGGATGATATAGAACTGCGGAGCGCAGGTGACGATCGTAGGGCAGGACGTGGAAAGATGATGCAAGATGATGCTAGATCAGCACTTGAACGTCGCGTAGACACCAACGGAGGAGAGCGGAGTCGACGAAAGCAAGCGCGATGGCCGTGTACGCAGCCGGAAGTAAAAGTTGCATTTGTCACGGCGCGATGGGTGGGGTTGCGGCGTTGCGCACGGTCGGCGCGTTCCTAAAGCGAGCCGGGACCGCCGGCGAGGCGCGCGATTCGCGGACGCCGCGGTGACGTCACGGACAGCGGACGAGTGCGATTGGCGCGGGCGCGGACCACTGAGCCGCGAAACATGATTGGCAATCGTGAAATTAGTCCAATATCCTTATATCCGCTTTTATACCCGATACTTATGCAGGATTCACACTGCTTTCGACATCCGACATATGATGATCCGATATCCAATAGCAGAATTTATCTCCTAGAGAAAAAAATGTTGTTAACTAGAAACCCTAGGAAACGAATTCTTTTATTGGCTATCGTATCATCGCACGTCGGATGTCGGAAGCAGTGTGAATCCTACATTATGCTGGATTCAAGGGCTAAACACACACTTTCCGTAATACGTAAGCGTAAGGTTTCGACCAATCGCGTTGCTCGATTCTGTTACGGACGGCCGAATCGAGCAACGCAATTGGTCGAAACCTTACGTTTACGTATTACGAAAAGTGTGTGTTTAGGCCTTCACACTGCATCCGACGTCCGACGTACAACGTCCGATATCCAATTGGGAACATAAAAATTCTATGCGACACTAGTGGTGGTCGCGTGAACTATCATTAATGGCCACCGCAAATATACATTGGGACTGGGGCTCGATTCTTGAAGTCATTCGCAAAAGAAACGCATGCGCAAATTCTGCTCTTACAGAAAATCTACAAGTTGATTGGCTAAAAGTCATGCAATAGCCAATCAACTTTCAACTTTTCTGTAAGAGCTGAATTTGCGCATACGTTTCTCTTGCGAATGACTTCAAGAATCGAGCCCCTGTCCCATGACAGTCAGAAATTCAGAAAACGGAATCTCGGAATCATTCTGATTGGTTAGTCCCCTGGGGCTTGTATTGTGCCCCATGGGGCTAACTAATCAGAATGATTCCAAGATTCCGTTTTCCGAATTTCTGAATGTCATGGGACAGCTCCCTTAATATTGTTTGTATGCATAGTATTTCGTATAATAATTATAAGTATAAGAACTCGTGCATAAAGTGTTGTATTTACTCTGCAAAAAATGGAATTTTCACCTCAACACAGACAGTCGACTGTGAGAGGACGGTGTTGTGTCACTAATTGTGAATCAAGAAGAGACAAAAATGTTGATTTAAGTTT
>NJRL01000993.1:53543-63985 GCA_003063815.1 Aphaenogaster rudis
ACAGCACAGAACATTGCAGCAACATTTCGACAATATTGTTATGTTACTGCAATGTTGCTGCAATTTCTGTGCTGTATGGAGCATATGTAATTTTCATATGTTGTAACTCTGCGAAAGAAAATCGTAACAAGCTTCCTTTTTTTAAAATTTGTTTGGAAAAGTCCAAATTTTACGATGATTGTGGTGACATTTGCGAAAAAAATTTACTCCAGCCCGTAGAGTGCATCAAATTATGTAATTTATTTTAGACTTAACACGTCACTTTTGAGAAGATAGCGGGAGGAGGGGAGGATAAATTCAAAATTGAGAAGTTTCATCTTAAAGTATAGACTTTACCCTTGAGAATGCAAAAAAATTTCAAATACGACAATTTTTTGCGGAGTTATGCTTATTTAAAATTTGCGAAATTTTGATATAAATTTACGTGTTGCGATAATTTTATTGACTAGTAAATATATATGTGCGTATGCGTGTGCGTGTGTGTGTGTGTGTGTATACTTACTAAGGTCAATATTCTTGGAGGTGATAATATCGGTTATTTTAAGCAAAGATATTCATAAGGATGTTTGTCCTATTCCCAACGGTTTCCAAGATAGAGCTATTTGAATGTATAGTTGCAAAATTACTGATAAGAAAGAAATACTACGTACTATTTCTAATATTTATTGTTCAAGTGTCACATTTTTTACAGATCATAATAAATTTTCAAAAATTCCACCGTTAACTTCAATGCATTTTTCAACTCATCATACGACTTGTGATGCAACACCTCAGCGCCACTTTCCCTAATCGGTGGATTGGTCGTGGCAGTGCCATTAATTGACCACCAAGATCCCCAGACCTAACCCCGTTGGATGTTTGTTTATGGGGTTGGGTGAAGAATGAAGTGTCCAGAAGAAAAGGGAATACACGAGACAAACTGCTCGCTCACATAATGGATGCTATTGCTCGCATAAAGGAACGTCACGATGCACTCAGACGAGCAACACGCCATGTTCGCACAAGAGTTGAAAAATGCATTGATATTAACGGTGGAATTTTTGAAAATTTATTATAATTTGTAAAAAATGTGTCACTTGAACAATAAATATTAGAAATAGTACGTAGTATTTCTTTCTTAACAATAATTTTGCAACTGTACATTCAAATAGCTTTATCTCGGAAACCGTTGGGAATAGGACACACATTCATATAAACATTTTTGCTTAAAATAACCGATACTATCATCTCCCAGAATATTTACCTTTCCTCCTGGGATACCCTGTATTTTTTTAAATTTAAAATTCTTTAAATTTCGATATTTTAAATGAAAATCATTTGTAATAGTCACTATTACTTTAAGGCCCAGTTCCACAATCTCCAGTTAACTTAACCGACCGGTTATACCATTGGAATTGACCAATCGCATTTATTGTTAAGCAAAATTAACAAATGCGATTGGTCAATACCAATGGAATAACCGGCCGGTTAAGTTAACTGGAGATTGTGGAACTGTCCAGTGAGAAATGATTCATCGATCGACATCGAATCGATGTCGAAATCATCGAAATTACATCAAATTTGATGTCATTTCTCACTGGGTGGGCCTAAGACAATTCATCAAACGCAGCAGAACATTATTTATTTCATTTAGTTTTTATCTGGTTTCGGATATTATACCTGTAATTTCACATTGGTTTTTGTTACTATAATCATACTTTGTTTTTCAATCATTGCAAATAACTTAATCAATTATTTGCCTATTTATTACTGGTGTAACAAATGTTTGTTAAATAAAAGGCGCAGCCGCGCTTCGCGTGATCGAGGTACGTAGCTTTGCAAGTGCATTAACTTAATTGATCGAAATTGTCGTCATGTCGGCGACGAATAAACGAATCAACCTAATCCGCTAATGAAATAAGTCGCTTTCAGACACGCGATCGCAGCTAATAGTTCAATGAAGCCAAGAGCAACAGCGCCGGTGTCGGTGATGCTAATTAGCTTCTGCTCTTTTGTGTTGATATACGCAATAGCATGAAGGTGTGCAATTAGACACCTTGTTAAAGTGAATACAACGCTCAAAATCGCTCATAATTTCGCTCTATTGCGATTGCTGCGTGTGTAACTCCACTGCGTTATTTCTGTAATTCACAATGCGTGTAACTCATGATAATATTGCGTGACAATTAGTAACGTAATATTATATGTCCGATACTGCGTCGTGTGTAATAATCAACTAAATGAGATAACGGCGACACATAATAAACAATATAGTACGAAGAAAATAAAATTAATTATGTTACGCATATAATATTAATATAGTG
The DNA here is from genome assembly GCA_003063815.1 of Aphaenogaster rudis. Lineage (NCBI taxonomy): Eukaryota > Metazoa > Arthropoda > Insecta > Hymenoptera > Formicidae > Aphaenogaster > Aphaenogaster rudis. The sequence continues at coordinate 55,847 of NJRL01000993.1, forward strand.
CTTCGTTTCCCATTTACCTTTTCTTGTTATCACTTCTTTCTAATGTTAATAAATTTTTGTAAGATAGTCAAAAGTTTATAAAAGGTTTATAAGAGTCAAAAGTTTATAAAAAGTTTATAAAAATCAAAAGTTTATAAAAGGTTAACAGTATGAATTTACAATATAAATGGCTCATCTATTAGTATATGTATGTACGTGTATACAAAAAACATCATTAAATCGCAAAAATTTTATGTACGATATGTATTATCATTTTACATTCCATTTTACAGTTATATAATCCTCCCAGGATGGATATTACATAATATTTTATTAGAATGCGCTTTAATTTAGGCGTTCATACTTCTCTTTTCTTTCTTTTCTGATACGGATAAAAAATTTGTTGTGAAATACAACGTCGTGATTAAAATTTTTTTTTCGCGCGATGAATTTTTCTTGAATAGAATAGTTCGCTGTTTCTCTGTATTCATGTATCTTTTAGTATCTTTCTCGCAGTTCATCCATTGTATAGAACATATTCATATAGAAACCGTGAAGATATTTCTTACGCGAAATTAGCACCGCATAAATCTGTCTTTATATGCCTTAATATGTATTTTCAATGCAAATACAATTTCTGCTAAAATAAATATAAAGCTGTAGTTTTTCTTCGCTGTATTAATTCCAATATTTGTAAGCCGTATCATTCATACCATATTATTCTTATAATAAGCAAATTCTGAAATATATTCATATATTGACAGTTAGAAAGAAGATTGTGAAATTCGTAAATCTTGCGCCTCAATTAATGCCGTTCAATTTCATTGTTGTAATAATTAATACACTGAAAAAAAGGCTTGGTTATAATAACCAAGGCTTGGTTAAATAGTTTCAACTAAACGGTTTCAGTGATTATGACGAAATAATTTGGTTAATGTTAACAAATTTGGTTAATGTTAACAAATATTTCGTCATAATCACTAAAATCGTTTAGTTGAAGCTATTTTACCAAGCCTTTTTTTCAGTGTATTAATATTAATATTGTCTCAAGAAACCTACATCTAACGCAATTGGTGCATTGTTCGCAAATTGCAGATTGCGAAGCGTCTCTCCAAACCGAAAATACGTCTTGTCGTCACCTCGACTTTGGGTTGATTACGAATCTCGAAGTTTCGCGATTGCGCCGATTCAGCAATTATCGAACTTCTCATGTCATGCTAGTTTCGTGTCTCCGCGGTTTCCACTCGGTTTCCCGCACCGCGGTAAACGAATTCATCGATGAGCATAATCGATTCGAGATGTGCAATAAACATGCGACGCACAATTTGCAGATTGTAAATTGCGGAAGAATCAGTCACATGTTCATTTTTATCGATGATCTCAGTAATAAATTTGATATTACTGTATCATTTTATTGTTTGAATAGTTATAATCCTTTCTTCATTTTTATTTCTCTAATATCTTTCTATTTGTCAATCTTCTTTTTATTTATTTATAAAATTATTTTCTTTTGTTATTTAATAAATTATTGCCAGAAATCGCATGCAATTATACAATAAAAATTTGCTTATTATTATGCGTTTATTAATTTCTTTATTTTTTATGCTTTATCTTTAAGAGAGAAATGAGATTTTTATGTTTTTCATTTTCTGACTTATAGTCAAGCTTTCACCGTATGATGCAATTAAGAATTGTTAACGGTCGACTGACTGTATTTGGATTTTATGTATGCAAATGGAGAACAAACGCTGCGCTGTCAGGCTACAGTTTGTTTTCCTCTTTCTGTATTTCTAATGTAAAGTGTGGTAATGCAAAAACTTATTCTGTCTGCATTGTTTTAGTTACATTAATTTGCAGATCCCTTGACGCGTGATAAGAATAAATGTTAATGTTGTAATTCAATGTTGTAATTCAATATTTGTTTATTTAAATTATCCGTGGCAACATAAACTTAGAGAGAATTCAGCAACAATGTCTTTTTGCATTTCACAGTAAATATAATGTAACCTGTTTTTTTCCATAAATTTGACTCTCTATGATCATGTGATAGGAATAACGAATGTTCTATATTTATACATAAAAAAATTAAATAAAAGAATATTATATGTATATGAATTTTCATTACATATGCTAACACTGTTATATCCTTAAAAAATGATAAACTGAGCTTTTATGTTACACCATTCTAAAACTTACTTTGAAAAAGCTGTTCTTTAATCTTAGTCTTAGAGAAAAGATAATAAGGAAAAAATACAAATGAGAATTACGCAGAGCTATAAGTAAGACAAAAGAATAAGTTCAAATAACATTAAATATGATATAAATTATTAAAAAGCATATTTTAGACAAATGTTTATATTATTATATTTTAATGTTGAAATCTTTATTTACGTAGTTTTTTTATTTTAATAATATTTTAATATTATTAACACGCATACGTGTATTCGTATGAAGCATGTTTATCTCAATTAAATTTTTCTCTTTGTATGCTCAATAAAGATTTATATTTTGTATTTTATTTGTTCAAAAATTTAGGTATGTAGTGTTTCATAGAGACAAAAATGACAGAACCATAGCAAGCGATGGGTTATTTGCTTCATTGGGTATGTACTGTTTTATTTGCAGCGATTGCATGCGATGACGTGAACAAATGCACCTTCGTTGGACGACGCACCCTCACTGGTTATATGTCACGCACGTGCGTCATTGTTATTTGCCTACATCTATGCGTAAATGAAAAAGCATATATTTTCACATATGTCCAATAATGTTTTTTTAACAAATACGAATTCTTGTTAAAGCGATGAGATATTTTTCCACCAATATTGACAAAATTCATATTTGCGAACTTTTTTCCGAGAGAGAGAGGGGGCGGACGGGAGAGAGAGATGAAGGAAAGGAGAGAAGGAAAATGAGGTTGATACACATTCATTTCCACAATTGCTAAAAAATATAAACCAGCTTATTTAATTCTGAAAACAACGTGAACTTAATGACTAAATATCAAAGAGTTACTGACAATCACCCTTTCCTTTTTTCTGAATTTGCGTATTATTAATTCCATTTCTCAGCGTGAAATGGAGGCATAGGGCATTTGAACCTATGATGAAAAACAACAACCACGTCCAATACGCCGCTGTTTCCGAATTCCGTATGTACGGGACGGAATGCGTAATTGCGTGAAATCGGGTACGACGCATCGGCTGTGGCGATGCAACAATTGTGCTTCGCTATACGAGATACCGATTGTGCATAGTGCATACCGATGTCGCGGGATGCATTTACATCGAACGGCCGCGTTTCACAAGGCACCTACATATCTGGTACGATGTTTCCTGACCACGCCAATTCTCTGCCGTAAAAGCCAGCAATAATTGCGGCGCGCTGGCAGCCTCGAGCTAATTATCACGCCTGTTCGATAACGCGGTCGCGACAGACATAACTGGCTAGACGATTTTATATTTAATTGTACGCGTGAAGTGTGTCATTGGGTTAGCAGTCGGCATTGCGACGCATTATTATTCTATGCGGGGATTCTCGTTTGGAATTACCGCCGTATTTACATGACTGGCGTAATCTCCTCTTGACAACGCGTTAATCTCCTCCGTATTACGCCTGTTTGTAAATCAATCTATATTGGATTATATACGTCGCTTTCGCGATAACACCAGTCAGACGATGATTGAGTCGATTTAAATTGAATAAATTAATGTCGATTGTTTCTCTGTCGATTTTTCTCTACAAACCTTACATTGAAAAATTAAGGAACCGTGTTGAATTTCGTGTCATACTATTTGAAATTCTTTGTGTTTGCAAATATTTACATAAAAATGTAAACGATATAGCTGTAATATGTATTGTGAAATAATTTTACATTTTATTCCATAAACGCTTTTCTTATGCTCCGAATATAAATGTATTTCTCTTCAGTATTACATTGAGTGTCAAGTATTTTGCTGTCAAATGAAAAATGTGTATGTACTCTAGTAATAATTATTACTAGAGTACATTTTTCACTTAAGTACGGGAAGATTCATTGTGAAGAGTATTGTATCATGTCATCTACTTAGTAACTTATAAATAGTATCGCCGAAAATAAAATATCTCCGTGTGACGGTGTATCTCTGATGTATCTCAATACGATGGGGAAAATATACAAAATTAAGTATGTGTAAAAGATCAAGATAAGAAACAGCGGAAATACATTAGCAAATCAATTTTTGTTCGCTGTCATGCGTCATTCCATTTCATGTGTCCTCGTGGTAACGCATTAAAACAGTATTAGTTGTTCAAAGAAAGCGAAATATCGTGTGACAGTATTATTATTGCCTGGTAATATCATTACAGTACAACAATAACCACGCATATCTTTTTAGTTGTTTTTTGGCACTTGATTGTTATTCGGTATTAGAATACATACATGTCGTTATCTGCAAATTTGCGTCGTTGTATCTATAAATAACAGGTAATTTTCGAACCATAAAATGACTAAATAGATTAGCTAATATTATTAGCTAATATTATAAAAGATACAGTACAATGTGTAACACAATTAACACCTATCTGTTAATTCTGTTCATAATGGTTGAATTTACATATCGCTCATTTGCTACAATACAACATAATTCAAAAATTGTCATTTTTGTGTTGTTTGCAAAAAAATAGGTCTTTGGAGTTCTTATTACCGGTAAAACGACATAATTGAGCTTCTAAAATTGAAAAAAGAAATGAAAAAAGAAAGTTTTGTATCAAGAGTGTCATAAGTCAAAAAGGACTGCTTATTTTTATAGTAGGTGAGAATTCAATATACTGAATGAAAAGCTAATGATACTTTTATTCTTCTACAATCTATTATTACATCAAAATCGCATTTAACAATATTTTATAATTTTAATAATTCAAAATTTTAAAGATTCAAAATATTCAAATTAATTTTCTGGAAAATTTCGTTTTTTGAGTTATGTCGTTATTGTAACAAATGAGCGATATATTTATCGTAAAAAAATTTTACTTTTAATTATCATTACCGAAATAGAGTTAAAACAAAAGAAAATAATTGTGCAAACGGTATTAAGTAAAAAAGAAAACTAAAAATTTTAAAAATTAAAATTTTCATTTCTTATTTTATTTTTAAATTAATTTTTAATTTAATTTTTAAAACGTCGCGATTCGCGATATATTAATTTAAATTAAGAACTGGCCAGTTGAGTCGAAACAAAAATCTCTTCTATGGTTTGATATTTACTGGCGAATAATATCCTATCTCTTGTTAATTTTTTATATCTTTTATTATGATTTAGAAAATCTGTTCAAAAAGTATTCGGATTGATGTGACTGCACATAGGAGACAAAATTTATTGGATTTGGAGTTTAGTATCTTTAAAAATAAGTGATTTTTGCTACAATATGTGTGCTCATTATTTCTGCCATTGATTGTTGGAACCATTTTTTAAAATTGTTTTTCAGAATAGTTTTTCATAAGTGTTCTTGTTGAATTTTGTTTAATGATTTCAAATCAAACATCATCAAACCTATATCCCTTTAAAAAGTTTTTGAGGGAATAAAAAAAAGTTGCATGAAGCTAAATCCGGCGAATATGGAGGCTACTGTACTTGTGATATTTTGTTTTTGGTCAAAAAATGTTGGACAAGTTGAAACGAGTGAGCGGATTATCATGAAGCATCCATTCCTGAGAAGTCTCATAGAATCATTCCCATATGCTATTCTTAGCAAATCAAACGTCTCAATAGCCATTTACTAATCTTGAAACAGAACTTGATACAAACACATTGCTCGGTACACTCTCAGATATCATATCGCCACGAAAGAAAACACATGACTAGTTTTATTGGCTCACTAACAGTCTGACAGTATATAAGACTAAGTTTTAGAATATAACTTGTCTAAATCTGCGCATACCAGTTCTACCTCGTCATAACGACAAGCGCGTTCTTGGTATTTTAATATACCTACACCTAGTTCAGATATTTTTTAAACAGATCTCGTATAGGAGAGACGTGGGAGGAATGGGAGAATGGATTTTTTACTTGCACTGATGTTTAATTATTATGTTTGTTTTATTATTATATTTTATTATTATGATACACTATGTAACTGCTGAAATTTAATTTTAGGCGGGATATTTAAAATGTTCCATATCCCCCTCCCCCCAGCCGGTAAAAAATAGAGTAAAACTCCCGAATTAGGGCCCATACGAGAAATCAATTGGGAGATTTTATGTATTTTTGTCCCCTGAATCCAAAACTGTTGATAAAATTTGAGGGTCGCTTTTATTTTCTAAGATATCGTCATTAAAATGAGAAGAAAACGCTGAAATCTTCGTCCACGTATGTACTTCAAATACTTTATATTTATGTCACTAAATCGTTAAGTAAACACAATTCTCGTGTTGCCAATCATAACAGTAGGTCACATTGTTTGATTGACGATCGAACACCTCAGTTATTAACAAAAAGACTTATAAAAACTGCAGACTAATATAGTGAAGTACATACGTGGACAGAGAGAGTGCGCGCGCGCGCACACACGCACGCACGCACGTGGAATGTTGCAAGCATGGAAGTTGCTTCGGTGGACATATTCCATTCGAAGCGAGTTCCACCCAAGAGTTCGACCGACAATTAAATCCTTTTGCATGTTACTCAGGGTTATATCCTTGAAAGCATATGTCAAGGTCAGCGTCATCTGTAAGGTTTCCCACTTTAAACACATTTACCCTTTTGTTCTCATTTTCATGACGATATCTTAGAAAATAAAAGCGACCTCCAAATTTTTTCAATAGTTTTGAATTCAGGAGGAAAAAATACATAAAATCTACTACCTCCCAATTGATTTCTCGTATAGGCCCTAATTCGGGAGTTTTACCAAAAATTGTTCATATACATATATAAAAAATTTTTTACCGGGCACTTTCCCATTCCTCCCACATCTCCCTTACTGAACTCTGTACTGTTTGTACTTGCACCAACCGACGCTAAATATATGCCATCGTTTATAAAGGAATGCGTTTGAAACCATTTCATCTATTAAGCAAGTAATAATTAAAATCAGTTTGACTAAAAATACGATATTAGTTCTGCATATTATAAATTTCTACAGAAGTCGAGAGTTCTACCTGCTCTTATATATGTATAAAGCCTACGTATTTCCTACATGTAACTATATCCGGCTGCCAACTGGAATCATACGCTGCAGGTAGCGGAAACCGATAGTAGGTTGAATCCGGAAAATGTGTAAAGTGCAAACGTTTACGACATTGAAGAGGATATACGGACAGTATTCTCAACAGTATTCTCAACAATTTTGGTTAAAGGAATATTTCATATAAATATAATAATATAGATTAATTACAAAACAATTTTTGATGATATAATAAAATCCGCAATAAAAGATTTTATATTTTGTTTCAAAAACCAATCTATTGTTCTTACAATTAGACTATTAGAACTCCGAAATAAGATTCACGTTATGCGTGCTTGCGTCTTATCCTGATTGTAAGACGAAGATTACTTTCGGTTCGAATTGTAATTTAATTAGCTCGATATTTTGCTTTGTTTCAATGAGTTTCTGTTGTCGCGGAAATCGCCGAAGGATAGGTCATGATAACGAAGTGTTCCAGCGAATATTGACCAACGATAGAATTTACTGACGTTTGTCTTTGTCTCGATCGAAGTTTGTATTGAGAATGGGATGATGTCTATCGATTTAACCGGGTCACACATCAGCTGCACTTTCACAAAATGGACACTTTTCGATCGCGAATAAAAATAATAGATTACATGAGACTGCGAAGGTAAACTTTCAGTCGCATTTTATCCGTTTTCCTTCGCGTTTTGTTGTAAAAAAATAATGTCAGCATATCTGATTTAACATATATAACAAAAGAATAAATACATTGAAATGAATATATAATTATTAATTAATGTGTATTTATGTAAGAATTTCTATAAACGTATGTGATAAATTTTTTAAGTCGACCCGACTGGCAAGAGATGGTATTCTATTAATTACCACGTATCAACCATACGGATTGTGGTCCTCTACGTGTAATAAATTTAATATTAATAAATGCTAAAGCATCTATTAGATTCTTCCCCCTCCCCCAACACCCTCCCATCACGAAAACTGTTAGAAAATTTA
>NJRL01000994.1:50145-73826 GCA_003063815.1 Aphaenogaster rudis
TTCAGTTTCATGCTATATTTACACAGATGCGAGATAATATCGATCATTTCAGGAAGACTCTCGTCTTCATTTCAAAATTTGAAACACCCTATGCAAAATCGCCAAAAAATTACCCAGATAAATTGAAAATCGCCAAAATATCGCCAAAACGCCAATTGCAATTTTCGGTGTTAAATGGTCTTCAGAAATCGCCAATGTGGCGTAAAATCGCCAAATCTGGCAACCCTGCATTACACGTCAACATCGTTTTGTTTTATACTTAATAAGTGCTAGAAGAATTAAACAATATTATTTTCAGTATTTTGAACTTGTTTCTTTACAGATAGTGAGTGAAATTTTCGAAAAATGTATGTTTTCGATACAATTTTCCATAAAACCTATATTAAAAATGCCAACTTTGAGATTTAATATCTCAAAAACTAGACGTCAGATCTTTTCAAAATTTAAAGTTTAAGTGTATTTAGGTTTTCTTTATAACATATTTTTAATTCAGATTTTTTTCTTTAATATGCTCTGATGGCCGAACCACCTTAAAGATATATAATGTTATCTAGTTTCTGAGCCGTTTATATTAAACTGTAGCAGCGCATGCGCATTTGGACAGCTCAGAGAAACCAGACAACATTATGATATCTTTCATGAGAGTTCAAACTGATATCATTTAGCATAATATCATAAAAATAACATTTTCAAGAAATGTCTCAAATGAGATATCTCAAAGAGCTCTCGTAGTAGATATCTCTGGTAAATGATGATTATTAAATACTACAATATTTTGACATTATTTCCGAGATATATAAACGTTTTCTTGAAAAAGTTCTCTTAAAGTTTTCATTCTGACAAGCGTGTTGTCTGGGGGTGTGTATTGTAAATCGGTCGGTAAAGTCGGCTCTCGCGTCGGAGTTCGGTTTTCACTTTAGGATCCCCTTAAGTTCGGACGACGTTATGATAAGCGAAATGTATCACGTAATCCGTAGATTGTTTAATCCGGGACTAGGCGCGCAACGACAGTAATTAATGTCTTGATCCAAAGGCGAGCTCGTGCAACATACTGTGTGTCCCCGGATATATTAATCGTGTACAATAAGGATCGCCGTAGTACTTAAATCGCGTGACTTCGGAAATCAATTATGTCATTCCTCATCCAGTTGTTGAGACGCGTGATATTAGATGGATGTTCGATGTTATGTCAAATGTCGCTTTATCAGTGAAAATCTTGTCTTCTCCCAAACCAATCTGTAGTAACTTAAATTAGGATAATGTAATTTTAAACCATCAAATTTTAAGGCCAAAAATATCCTTTAATCCGTGGCATTTATTTATTAAATTCATTAAGTTGAATAAATAATCTGTGATTCATTTATTGAATCATCCAGCAGAATTATTATATTACAAATGGTGATAATATACTTTCGTAACAAGTTTGAACTATAGTTAAACAATTATCTCGCGCAACAGGCAGTTTAAATCGTCTGCTTATTTCGCATTTAATTAATCTCTGAGCATTGAAGCGAATCGATCTTAAAGGTCAACCGTTTAATCTTATTAATTACACGGTTCGGAATACAGCTTACGCCGCTAGGTATATAAGAAAAAAAAGATTAGTACTAAAGTAATCTTTTAAGAGGTTTGGAGACAGGCGCTCTCGAGTGCTCTCGAAATTACACCGCTGCCATTAAAGAAAGTAGTCTTATTCTATTCAAGTCGAAAGTCAACCTTTTGTAAAATTATAACAAAAGATTTACAAATCGATAAGATCATTTCGTGAAATTATATCTCTATAATTTTATAACTCGTTCTTTTGATTATCGAAGTAAATTTAACGCGTAGCAATAATTGTTAAATAACAACTTAAAACCGTAATAGACGTGATAAGCGCGCTATTGAAAATGCTGCAAATCAATTCGTAGGCAAACAGATTAAAACTCCTGTCCAATCTCCTTCCGACAAGATTGTTTCGATAGTTGGATTAACGGGCATTGCTCTTTTATAAGTCGATCGACTTTCGACGGAAATGATCGACGCGAATTGCTTCGATACTATACAATGTAATAAAGTGCGTCGTGAAAGAAATTACTTCACAAAAAAACTCATTTAAAAACATCGCCGTTCGCGCTCGCGATCTCGTCTACCTAATCGGGTGAAGATAGCTTCCGGTTACGTTATTTCTCTTTTCCTTTATTCGCGCGCAGGAGCAATTGGATATTAAACTCCGACAAATAGCAGTAGCTTCCTTGATCTCGTGCCGAGAGAAGATTAAATGGGAAAAAATACGTTTGTCGCGAGTATCAGACATCGGTTTAATATTTACTCGACAAGCTCCGGATGTATATGTAGCACGCGATGTAACACAGAATCCTACATGTATATTAAAATTGGTCAGAACATCAAGAAGCTTTCTTCCATTTTATACATTTTTTAAAGATATAAACCATTAAAACATCGAATTTTAATAAAAGCTTTTCCTTTTATTAAGAGAAGATGATTTGTGTGTGTGTGTGTGTGTTTTAGCAAATTTTGCAATAGAAGCTTTTAAAATCAACGAAAAAAAGATCCATTTGAAATAAAGAATAAAATGAAAAATTTTTTATGTAATTTATTTACAGTCAATGTTTGGAATGTCACAAGCAAATATCAACCAGGCATGACTTGCAGGTAAATAAATCGAATAATCTTTAAAAACAAACACATAATGCTTTATGAAAAATTGTTTGACTACTATTAATCATCAAAAAAATCTGCACATATATACTATATAAAATCCTCACGCAAATAAAACATTGCGTTTTTACCATGAGAGAATATTGGTTTTAAAGGTCCAACTCGCGATCGATACGACCCGAAGAAATTTGATTAATGCATTCAAAAATATTCGCAGATTCGACATGTGCATCCGCGATGTGACATATCGATATTGATCCCTTTTACCAATTCTTGCAGTAGAAATTAACGTAAAGAAAACTATGAAGATCGCTATCTTTTCTTTACAACAAAATGTTCCTAATTTTATTTGCCATGCATTAATGTTAAAGGACAAAAGACACAATGAATTTTATAAATTTTACCTATAAAAAAATTTAAACATATTCCCAAAATATCATCAAATATAAAATTTTGGATTTGGTAGTATTCATATCTTTTAATTTTAACGGTCACTTCTATTTACACATAAGTGCACTTTTTCACACTAAGTGCACTTTCACGATAATTTGATATCCCTCAACCAGTTTTTATTAAATATGAAATATGCATATTCGCACATATGCCTTTACGCAAAACCACATTAATTATTTCGCAATAACGCAGTAACATAAATGTGTATTATATTTCTGCACGACCTTTTGACATTTCTTTCTTGGCACATATTTCTCGGGATAATACAAATACACGATTTAATATAACGACGGAAAAATTATTTTACGCGGAAAGTGAATAATTTCATGTAATTTGGCATTGCATTTTAAAATCCATCCAATTTACCCATATTGACCCGTTTTCAAGTAATTAATTTATTTGATTAAATGTGCGTTATTTCCAGTTGTCAGTACGATGTTATATTTATAGACTGCAGCAACGCAATCGAAACAATATGTTCTTCACAATGCGATTTTATATAACATTGTTAAAAAATCGGATGATTTAAATATTTTATCACACATAAAGGGCAGCTTTCTATTACTGTCGAAAGAAAAATTGAATCGAAAGAAATATTGAAAGAATGGTGGTACGATGATAGGAACATTGTGGCGATCAAAACTAGGCCATGATCTTTACGTGAATTTTTACAATATATTGTTTTAAACATCATACAAGTGCGATACGAACGGCGGGACATAAATAACGTAACATAATGAAGCTTTAAGTAATCGTAAATTTGTGAATAAAAATTGTAAAGTAATATATAAGATTGTTAGCAAACTATACTATTACTCATGCAATCGAACTGACATTAGAGAATCAAACCTTTCACACAATACAAATGTGTAAGAAATATATAAAAATCGAATTTATAAAAGGAAAAGAATAATTAATAAATATAATATAGGAAAAGGTGGTATTATGGCTCTTGTAGGTATACTGACCCTTCTTAATATCTCTACTATTAGATGGCGAATTCTAGTGATTACTTATGGAGTCATTTGTTTAGTAGCCCGCCATTACGCAGTGGCGCTAATATGCCAATACGCAATGGTTGGCATTTGTTATAATACATTTTTACTTTCGAGCATTTCGAAATTTTTTCAAAGTACATTTTAGCATTTAATTATATATACTTCCTCGTTTTTCTTAAACTTGGGTGTATTACCACACAAATATATATATATATATATATATATATATATATACACTTGAATATTTTGTTCGTTATTTAACATTTTATTCGACTATACACATTTCGAGTTATACAAAGTTAAACAATAGCATGGCATTTTGCTAATGTGGCCCCCTAAGTGTGCTAGCCTAATACGGTCTTTTTTATGTAAAAAAGCATAATTCAAATATAATTCAATTTAAATTTAAAAACCTATTTGTTTTGTAGAAACTGTCCTGACAATTTATATCTACCGTCTGACAAGTAAGTCAGAATCTACATTAAAAATTCACGCTTTTGTTTATTGTTGTTCTTTCTAAAAGTTTATTTTGAATAAATATATGATTTTGTAACAGAACTCTGTATTTTTTTAAACAAAACCAATTTTTTAAATCAATTTTTATGGATCCATATTACCACCTCTGTTACTCTTCGACCCATTATGCAGTGTCGCCACATTTTTATAAATAACGTCCTAAATAATAAATATTTCATAACTTTGAGTTTAGAATCGCTTGAACAACACTTTGACGAATGTAATCGTTAAGTTTTTAATTTAAAATATTAATTTTTAAAATTATTGTACAAAATGTAAATGAAGGGCCACAATATCACCTTCTCCTATACTAATCAATTAGAAATTTATACCTTCATTTCTTCCCATTAAAACTTTTAAGTGAACAAACGAATTTCTCACTCGCGTCTGCGATTGAAGTCATCGACCATCGCGTTAAGCATTTTTCGTGAATTCCTATAAAGCGGTGCGATTTCCGCTTGAGCTCACATGCGCGTGTGTGCGTGCGTTCAATAATGTATTCATGCATCACCCTCGAATTCCATCTACCGTCTCTATTCGGTAAAAATTGCAGCTCGGCGGTTCATGTCATATTTGGTATGCCGGCTCGTTGAAGAGACAATTTTTTACTATTAGAAAGTTTCCACTATTGATCGCCGTCGATATTTAATCTATATTGCACGACGAAGACGCGCGAAAACGCGCATCTGCCGCGACCGCGCATTGTTGTATTACACCGAAAAAAATACAAAAAAATAACATCGTTTTGCCGTTATGCAAATACTGCAATATTTCCAGCTGACGAAGGCCGGCGTTTTCACTCGCAACAAGCGATATATTCATCCTCGCGCCGATAAAATTGCAGATCGTCCAAGTTATAACCGCTTTATTTCGCGCCGTCACGTCAGTGAGGTAAAGAAGGCAAACCGTGTGCAACCATCTTTTTTGTTGCAAAATCGATTTTTACGTGGAATACCAAAGTATTAATATTTGACGGGACCGAGCGATCAACCAAGGTATGCCCCGTAGGCGAAGACGGAGCAGAAAATGCGCCTTGCGCAGCTGACCGAAATGCACCGAATACTTTCTCGTGCCTGAAAGTAAATTCTGCATTAGTGCATTACAGGAATTTAAACGAAGAGAAAGAGTATTGTCAAAGTAGGTCGCTGTTTCGTTTGAAAGAATTCTTTATCGCAAAACGCAACATTAAATCAAAATTTTGTTAGTTTAGTTTGCATCATTTCGAGAAACATGTTGAAGGATCTGTAATGTGATACAATGAAATATGTTAATATATCATTGCATTATTGCAGTTATTGCTAAATAATTAAATTATGTATGAATTATGTATTAAATTATGTGATAATTAAGAACTGTTTTTCGGTAAAAACATTTATGAGAATATTTTACAATTAATGTTTCACAATTACTCGCACATTTCATTAATAAAATCAATCAATATTAGATTATCATAAAAAAAGTTCTGATGCTCTTGCATATGTATTATTGTATATCTAGTAACGATACGAATAACAGTTTCCAGTTTATTTGTCGAATTTATTTTGCAATTAATTGCAAACTTTCTTCACAATAAACTTTTCAAACAAATGTTTTTAATATAATTCGCTTTACAAATGTAAAAATTGTTAGGGGAGAGTTACCGAATGCGTACCACTTAAGCTGTTTTTATTATATTTCTCATTTGATATTGATTTGTACGCAAATAAGCGTTGGAAATTGTAGCTTGATGTTTCAGGCATCTATTATTACATGTTTAACCTTTCACCAATAATAAATTAATTTGTTACAAATCTTTTTCTAACATGCTGCAAAAGTTACGATTTAGGCGACCGATCGCCTAAATCGTACCTGTGGGTTTTCTAAATCATAATCTCCTTGAAAATATTGAATTTTTATGTGAATGAAAATAATTAAAAATATATGATTAATAAAAGGAATCATTATCTAATACCTATTTTATTAATAATTTATCAAAAAAAAGGATAAAATATTTAATAATTAATAAATAACAATAATGAAAAGTTAAGGACGTCAAAATAAAACTGGCTTGAATTTATTTTTGCAATTGACGTTTGTATTCATATAACGATTATATAAACACAAGTTCCTAAATCCTACCGGTACGATATAGAAAACCTTATGATAGTACGATTTAGGAAACTTGATAGATCTAAAATATCGATTTAATCTTTATAATAATTGCAAATATGTATATATAATGAATATAAAATATTGTACAATAAACCTTTTTTTATAAAAATATAAAAATTCAGAATAAATTTGCATGATTACATTATTATCAGATACATAAATTTATCAAAAATTAACATCAGTTGTACCTGATTTTTTAAAATTGTTAGCACGCACAAAATAAGATGTAATCTGCTAATTTTTTGTCTATATTACTCATTTCTCATTTATTTCGTATTTTTGTTACTAAATGTTGCTTATATTAAGTAATGATATAAAATATTGATGAGGTACGATTTAGGCGACCCTATATTGCTCGCTATCCCTATATTCTCGTCTCGACATTTCCGATTCCGTAAAAGTGTATGAGGGTGCATATAACATGTACTGTAATACATCAATATACCATCTACATTTTGCGCGATAAAGAGGACAGAAATACACTTTTGCAAGATTTCACAATTCTACGTAAAAGTTATGCACGCACGAGTTACTTCTGGTAGTTATTTTTTTCTCATATATGGATATTCTTCTCTCGGAAGATATCCGTGTTATTTAAAGAAAAGTGAAGTTTCCTACTGCCTCTTTCGCCTTTCTCGTTTCTCTAATGTTTCTTCTTTAAGGATAACAGACAAAACTTTAATATTAGTATTCAATTTATGGGCCGTACCGATGGGATGACGGATGAGATATATATTTCAATGTCCTCGGAGAATGGCACGACCGTAGCAAGGAGTCCACGGTAGTGGTTTCGGCGACGGCGGCTGTAATTTCGTTAGGTTCCAATTTGTCTTGAGCGCAATCAAGATGCGCAACAGCAATCGGCCAAAGATAACCGAGAACAAAGATAATAGGTCTTCTTTATTACGCGACGGGAATCTACATTTTCTCAATTCGCTCTCACATTGGATATTGTTCTATCGATTTTTGTATTCTTTTTACCCTAAGCACATTTATACATATATGCTCTTGTCGATAAAAAAAGTTGTCAGCTGCAATCATGATTCGCGCCTACCTACATTGTCATCGGCTACGCACTTGTCAATAACATGTCTATCGATAACCTACGCTGTTTTAAACGCGCGCTTGACGCTCCGATTTTATCAGAGAAGTATGCACGTGCACAATCGTCCCAATTCGGAGACATAGAATTAAGCCCATCGGATTCGGAGTAAATTATTCACAGGGAATTCCCTATTTGCTCCGCGAACGTATTACTCGAGATATCGCTCTACGATGCCGTGTAAATCCGTAAAAGCTGAGATACCGCGTGTATGTCCGTAAAGCTGCGTGTGTTGTTCGTTCATAATGCACCGTATATCTTACAATTTCGCAAGACCATAACTCTGTTCTTCGGGATACTATATTTTCCGTTACCTTTACACGTACAATGTACAGAGTATTCCAGACCTGCCATACATCTAATAACGATGCATTGTTATATCTGAAGACGTGAACTGTCGGTAAATTGGCAGATTTTAAATGTTTCGTATTTAAAAAGTATTATTAGGAAATATGGTATTAGAATTTTTGTCTCCAAATGACTTCAGGAATCTATCTATTAATAGGTATTGTGGTATGTCTCAGACACTCTATACATGGGCGAGTTTACGCTGCATTGCACATTAAAATGTGTTTAGTAATTTACGACATATTAAATATCCATAACAATGAAAGACAATCTTATGCATACGATGACTGTTGCAAAAAGTCGTAAAGGAGAGTTGCTGAATGCATACCGGTCGCCTAAATCGTATCTCATTAATATTTTATATTATTATACATAATATAAGCAACATTTAGTAACAAAAATATGAAATAAATGAGAAAT
This sequence comes from Aphaenogaster rudis, assembly GCA_003063815.1. Lineage (NCBI taxonomy): Eukaryota > Metazoa > Arthropoda > Insecta > Hymenoptera > Formicidae > Aphaenogaster > Aphaenogaster rudis. Next base: position 58,795 of record NJRL01000994.1, read on the forward strand.
GAATAATATAGACAAAAAATTAGCAGGTTACATCTTATTTTGTGCGTGCTAACAACTTTAAAAAATCAGGTACAACTGATGTTAATTTTTGATAAATTTATGTAGCTGATAATAATGTAATCATGCAAATTTATTCTGAATTTTTATATTTTCATAAAAAAAGGTTTATTGTACAATATTTTATATTCATTATATATACATATTTGCAATTATTATAAAGATTAAATCGATATTTTTATAAAATCTATCAAGTTTCCTAAATCGTACTATTATAAGGTTTTCTATATCGTACCGGTAGGATTTAGGAACTTATGTTTATATAATCGTAGTTATATGAATACAAACGTCAATTGTAAAAATAAATTCAAGCCAGTTTTGTATTTTGACGTCCTTAACTTTTCATTATTGTTATTTATTAATTATTAAATATTTTATCCTTTTTTTGATAAATTATTAATAAAATAGGTATTAGATAATGATTCCTTTTATTAATCTTATATTTTTAATTATTTTCATTCATAAAAATTCAATATTTTCAAGGAGATTATGCTTTAGAACCGATCGCCTAAATCGTACCTTTTGCAACATGTTAGAAAAAATTTGTAACAAATTAATTTATTTTTGGTGAAAAGTTAAACATGTAATAATAGATGCCTGAAACATCAAGCTACAATTTCCAACGCTTATTTGCGTACAAATCAATATCAAATGAGAAATATAGTAAAAAATGACTAAGTGGTACGCATTCGGCAACTCTCCTCTAAATATGTAAAATGTGGCACGGTTAGTAATTCGATGGATGCTGAAGCGATATTGTTATCAAGTCTAATGGGAATTATCATCAGAAATGAACGTCGGAACATAGAAAATAGACAATAAAAATGCAATTATGTGTACAGATATAAAGAAAATATACGAGCATTACGTCTAATGCGAGCCGGTCATGTCTGTATCAAGTTTATATCTATAGCAATATCATATTTCTCTTGTACAAACTTTTTAGGATAAATATATTGTATGCATAATATATATATATATATATACGCGCGTAGGTGTGAATGTGCATGTATACAGAGTATCAGCGTCGTTTTTTACAAAATGATTGCTCGCAAGCTTTTGTGAAAAAATATTGAAATATTGACTTTTTAACTTTTAAAATTTGGCTTCTCCTGTCCGTTTGTATCGTCAATCAAATCTTTTATTTTTCTACAACAATCGCGAAATTCTAAAACGCTGTTTCAATTCTTGCTACGTGTACCGGTCGCATTCCAGGATGCAAAAATGTACCGGGGAGTTTTCCGATGCGGCAAACGTGTATGTACCGATAACTGGAAAGCTTTATTTTCCCCGAACATTTTTTCCGCAAATTCTTTGAAGTTTCATATTATCACACGCGACAACGGAATCGGTTGATATTTCATTTCATTCACTACGCGAAGTTTCAGAGATTTATTAAAGGGTTCAATTGAAAAGGAGTTTAGAAAGATTTCTTCGGTTTAGTTGAAAGCTCGACGTAATAACCGCACTTTTGATGAAACAATAGAAATTTTTCCACGATGTGTTACTGCGTGATAATTCTTCGGAAAACAAGCTACGTCACGTCGCGCTTTCCTCGACTCTTGACTGTTTTCATCCTTCGTCATTCCTGTGCTAAATCTATTATGAATCTATTCTTGTCCTAACCATATCTAAATTCTGAAGTCCTACTAATAAAGAGCTCCTCTCTTTTCCTTGTCTCTCATTTTCTTATAATATCCCTTCTTATTTTCTCTTTCTCCCGCTTATAGCTGCTTTATCCGCCGCAGTTCCTTCCGGACACTAAATAATTCACGTAGCATTTTCGACGGAGCATCCAGTCATAAATTACTCGCTTGATTTATACGCGCATGCATTTCTAATCGAAACTAAAGTTTGGCCGTTACTTGTTTAAAATAGAATATATTATTTATTGATCAGGATGCAGTATGAAACATTCAGAAATTCTTAAAGCAAAATGAAAATTATTTCGCTCTAGATTAAACTCTATGAAACTGTTCTCGAATAATCCCATTTTTATAACTGCAGGGATATTCAACGTTGAAATAACTGCCGTACTAGTAGAAGGACACAAGGGCCTGTTCATTAAAAAAAATCGCTGTTGCATTAATGCCGCGGCAATATAAGTTAGTAGTGAGCGACATGGCACATACCCTGCGCATGTAACTGTCCAACGTAACGATAATTAATAGTGCCATGATATTACCATGATATTTCCATTTGTTTCAAAGCTTTTGTGCAATGACGATATTGTCGTTGAAATTGTCATAGAAAAACGGCTAATTGCTATTCCCTGCTTGAAATAAATCATTCCCCTGAATACACGCGGCATTTGATAAATATGATTGCGCGATAATTCTTTTCGCGAGGCACCTTCTTTCCTTAATAATGTTCATACATTACCCTCTTATTTTTCCTTTTCGTGTTTCTACTAATTCGTTCTCAGCTCAAATTGACTTAATGACTTTACAAATTAAGAACAAAATCACTCTTGACGCTCACAAAATACGGTTGCGCTCGATGTAATTCATATCCGTATGGTTAATGAGATTGTAAAACTGCTGCATTCCTCCTGAATTGATAAAAAAGATGCCAGAAATAATTATATTACGCTGGTGATTGCAATTTTTATATTATTTATCCACATATTTAAGCTGTATGATATAATCATAATATTTAAAGAACACCTGTGGAATATAGAATATTACTAGTTTGATAATAAATTACCATTTTCATATGATTATTGCTTCACTGCTCTTACTTTTTTGTACTTTTATTAATTACTCGCAAAAAGCATCATTCTATATGTTGAAATGAAACATTAACATCCTCTGGTTTTCGGGGTACTCGTAACGTACGCATACACATCGCACACACGATACGTTTCTATTGACTCTCCGTGACTTAGCTGTACGTTGGAGTAATTTTTAGAAAAGCTTTAATCAATCATTTCCGCGTTTTCCATCAATAAGCAGTCTCTGATTTTTGTATTCGCTCGAATATAAGTATTACAATGTGATATGAGGCATTCTCGACAAAGCGCAAGTTGAATCTTCATAAAGGATTTATCTTCATAAAGGAAATCTATAAAAGTTTTTTACTTTGACTTGAGAGACTGAGATCTCCGAAACCGACATGAACTTTACGGAGAGACAATGAAATCGTGTCGTATATCCGGAAGATCAGTTTTATTTTCTCTTCATCATTGGATCCAGAGCTTTTACTTTCTTTTTTCCGCAGAGGCGGATTAGGTAGGTGTCGGAAAAAAGCAAAAAGAAAGACATTAAAAAAAAAATAAAGAAAACATCCACGTACCTATTGGCTCGGTTGCATGGGGACACGCCGATACGCCGAGGAACCCAGGATTCACGTTGTCACCCTGTCGCCGTTGAAATCGATTGATGATCTTCGTACCAGCCTGCTCGCGGAACTGTCGCGAGTAGCAACAAAGTAATAGTAACAAGAATAGCAGCCTTCGTCCGAGAAGTTGATCGCTCCGCACAGTTTCGCAGCAACACTCGTCAATCCAACTCTTCTATTTCGTCAGCTGCCTACTCGTCCGCTCTTATCTAACCGATTGTATCAACTTCGGCGCCTTGGAGGAGGGCCTGGAAGAGTGCGGAGCGACCGAAGTCAGACTCCTTCTAGGTTCCCGAAAGTTTGTCACTCCTCTTCGTACAACGAAGCTTTCACAGCAAATTCCACCTCTCGTCTGACGCAGTCGCATCCTGTTTCTTCGCTTGTTACACCGACGGAGTGGTGGGATTTTGCATTAAAAATGGAAGGGCAAATTGCTATGATTGGTAGGGATGGGTAACCAGGGTGATGAGCAAAGAGGGAGAGATAGCACGAGGTAGAGTGGGGAGGAAGAAAGGATGTTTACGAGAGAAAAAAGAAATAAACACGAGCACTCGCGAATCGCAACACTAAGTGTGACACAGCGCGACGCAATGAGGGCCACTGAACGTTCGCCGTGTTACTAAATAGGCAGAGGGACTTTTACCATCGAGCTGTGGATCCAGCTCGCGCGGCGCAAGCGCTGCGCCGTGCCGTTAAACTGCGCTGTCCTGTCGAGAAAGGACAGACTCGTGGTAACGCCCTAGTAGAAAATTCACTTTTACGCGCGCTTATGCGTAATGTGCGTAGGATACATTTTTCATGTACAAACGACCTGCCCGTTTAAATTTTCCGAGAATGAGGGAAAAAATAAAGCAAGAAAGCGCAATCTGAAAAGTACTTGTCAGTAGGACAATCTTCGTGATCCAGAGAAGATAACGTCGCCCCTTCGTAACGATAGATACCTTTGATACTTGAAGCGCGCAATGTTTCGAATCTAAATGCAGCAACATTGCAATATTACCGAAATGTTGCAATTTCTGTGTTGTATGGGATGATATATCTTCTGTAATGCGTATGCGAGAATGCACTTTTACTGCGTCGTATAGTGGATTTGTTGATGGAAAAATATGTTCCGGGCAGGTAGAAATGTCGGTTTCTTAATGAAAAAGAAGAAGGAGGTGAGTGCATGCAATCCTCTCTTTAACTGTCAAGAGAGTGTTTCTTTCTTCAACCTTTTTAGCTTTTCTTTTTTTTAGCTTTAATTTATGTTACTTTCGTGAGAAGTAAAGTGTTAGCGTCTGTAAACGGGGTAGTGACAATTCACGGGAGGTAAGTAATGTAAACTTTGACGTAGGCAATTGCAGGCAATGTCCGTTGTTGCGTTTCCAAGGCTTTCGCGTTATTTTCTCTCGAAGCTAAACCAGCGGCCTCAGTCATAAGAGCAAGCAATTCTAAAGTAATCTGAAACGATCTTACGATTTCGCGCTACAAAGAAATGCTGAGGGGGGAAATTGACTCATCGGATCGAATTGAGCTTTTGAAGTGAAAATCTTGCACGGTCTTCAACTCGTTTGTTCTCGTGATGGCAGCGCGACAACGTGAGATAAAATATCTCGCGACGATATTTGATTCGGCGTACTATGATAGATTATTCCGCCGACAGATTTTCGATTATCCGAGTGAAAGAGAGCGACGAATGCCAGCGAAGTGAACTTGTTAAAAATGGTCCTTTAAGTTCCTCGCCGCTTGAAGGAAATCGTTTTTCACCAATCCATAAGGCGTAAAGAATTATTCATCAATCGACTTTGTCACAGAAAACCGAACGAGCTTTCTCATGCTGTCTCTCGCATAAAGCTGCCATTCTTGCTAAAAAGCTTGAAATAGCCTCGGATTTCTTTCTGCACCATCCTTCACATAGATCGTGGCAGAGATCGAGAATCTCGATTACCGGAGAGCACCCGTCATTCGTTGAGTTAACGAGGGATGTTGCGGGAGCTAATTTGACTCTAATTATTCCTAATTATTCTATGTTACATACTTTATATGTTACGTAGATTAAACTGTCTCGAAATTCATGACTATTAATATTGAAGAAATCATACACATGAATAAGTCGAAATATCTTCGCTTTGATATTGGCAATTTAAATTTCTTTCTTGAGCGTCTTCACGAATAGCTAGAATACTTAAATTCTTTTCTTTTTCGTTTAAGGCGTCGCGCCGGAACACGCCTTATGTGCTGGGTGAGGGATTTTTCGACTGATATTAAACCGATGTTCACATTCGCAGCAACAAGTGTTGAAACGGTCGAGCGCTGGCAATATGGTAACACACATCGCACCGAATTAACCGTGTCATTCGTAGTCTCTCACTTCTGAATACTCATTGTATCGCGCTCTCGTTATCATTGCGAAGCAGAGATTCACTATGAATTGTACGTTATATCGTGTTCAGGATTTCAAGTGGCTCTTACCTCGATTATGCGCAAGGCAAATTGATTGGCGAATTAGTTCCATTAACGTGCGAATAATATCGAGTGCGATGAGAAACATCTCACGGATTCACCTGCTCCCGCCACGATATAAAAGAGAATATACTGCTGTACGATTGTGATGTGAGCGTAGCAGTACGATAATAATGAAAATCTATTAAAATTAACCGCTACGAATTGACACGCAGTTTGTAAATATTTTATCATATTTTAAGGAACAATGTCTCATATATATAAAGCAATGAGCAAGGAGATAGGCCAAATAATTAAGCAAATACAGGTGTTATACGAAAAAATAAATATATAATCAATAATAAAATAAAATTACATATGTACGTTTCGACTATACTTAGTCTTCTTCAGCTAAGGTTACATTCACTAAGCATTAAGATATTAAATAATAAGAAACAACAGTCATCTATAAGACTTCGTATCAAATGAAGGTCCTTCTAACTGCTCTGACACATATATTTTAATAGACTTACTGACCCTCTCATTACTATTTTCAAAAACTTGACGATCAACCGAATAACTTGGATTCCTTTGACAACAATCTCGGACTACACTACTTTTACTAATTGACTCAACATATTCTCGCGATGGGAACGAAGAATTAGTTTAGTTTTTACATCTTAATAATGGACATCCAACGGTGACATTTTGACATATTTATAAATTATGGATCAGGACCTAATTACCATATTGATAATATAATTTATTTGCTATATGTGTCTGACCTTAGATGTGGCTCTTTGTTTCGAACCTGTAGTTTTGTTTTGTCTCAATTCTGCGTAAGATAACGAACGATGACGTTTCTTTCTCTCTCGTTTTTTATTTTAATCTTTTTCTTTGTTTTTTTATTATTTAATATTTTAATGCTTAGTTACTGTAACCTTAGCTGAAGAAGACTAAGTATAGTCGAAACGTACATATGTAATTTTATTATTGATTATATATTTATTTTTTCGTATAACACCTGTATTTGCTTGATTATTTAGCCTATTTCCTTGCTCATTACTTTGCATATATATCAAGCTTAAAATTTTTAATTTTTCATATATTTTAACTATTTTATTATTGTCGTACCTATCTGGTAAAATATAAAAGGATTATTTAAGAGAGAGAGGTTGTCACACATTTCTATTCTAGAAACAATATATTTATATCGCCCCGAGATAGTATGCATGTGTCGATGTTTCATTTTTTTTCATTATCATATATTATAAGGGTATAATTAATGTCGCTTTTCATGAATAAAAAATTGCCGTTTGCCACATTGATTGTGGAAAAAACAGAAATTATCAACACGATACATCGACGAAATTTCTTGGCTATTAACTTCTCGTTAATCGAATTTATTTAACTTTGGTCGCTTTTCCATTTCTCCAACCGATAATTTAAAGCAAATAATTTACATTGCGTAAGCTTATGTACTGAGCTTATGTACGTTGCGGTGGCAGTGGTAGCGGTAGTGGCGGTGGCAGTAGCGGTGGCAGTAAAGGATCCTTAAGGGATGTTTCATCTTTGAATTCTCAAGAAAAGATTACTTTCGGGATAATTATTCTTTTAACACCTTCGCTGCCACTGTACAAACGTTATAATGCTTTTTCAGGTACCATGCTGATAATACATATTCAGGGTTGGGAACGTTATTTAAAAAAGTAACGCGTTACCGTTACCGTTACTTTTTGTAAAGAATAACTCGTTACCGTTATACTCGTTACTAATTTGAAAAAGTAATGCGTTACCGTTACCATTACTTAGAAAGTAACGATTCGTTACTTTTTTCGTTACTTTTTTTGTAATGCTAAAGTAAGATATTAGATTATAAAATTACATTATTTAATAATCAATATTAAATATAATAATCAATATTAAAACTTAAAACTCTAAACTAGTCTCTATATAGCAAGCTTTTTTGTAAAACTTATATAATAATTCTTCTAGTTCTTTATATTAATATCTCGCTTTAGGAGCAGAAAATACTAGGGAATGCAAGTAATGCGAACAAACTTATTGTCTTCCTATATCGGAATATTTCTATCCAATTAAGAATAATGCGTATACAATTAGCGCGCGATCTATTGAATAGATATTAAGATAATAGGGAACTAAAGTAACGATAAAAGTAACGGCTGAATTCGTTACCGTTATTGTAAAAATGTAACGACGTTACCGTTACCGTTACAGACAGAAAAAAGTAACGATCGTTAGACTGAAAAAAAGTTACAGTAACGGTAATGAAGTTACAAGTAACGCATTACTTCCCTACCCTGTACATATTTAAAGAATGACTTGTTGAGACCATGAATGACGCACATGACACACAAGTAAAAATTCGGTGTGCACCATTGATGCACATGACAGTAGAGAGAACATAATAAATTGGTTTAAAATTTATCATATTTATTATACAATATATGTGCATTGCTCAAAATAAATAATTATTTTTAGAAATATAAGCTATTTATTTCTAAAAGAAACTCGTTTTACTCGTTTTACTCAGATGATCAAAAACAAAAGTCTAAATGGAATTTTATTTATTATTAGTGTAGATAGCATATATCTAGAATTTCATAAAAAATTAAAGATTCATAAGATAACATCAAGTAACAGTTGAGCTTTCTTTGAATTTGCACAAAATTATTTTTTATAGTGAAAAAGATATTTATTTACAAAATATCGGGAAAACCGAAATATGTACCTTAAATAAACATATACCTATATACCTATATACCTATAACAAACATGTACCCATATTGAAGATATGTGCAAAATTTTTAGTCAAACGTTTCAATAATTTTCGAAAAATTTCGAACGTCAATTTTAAACATGTTTAAACGAAAAATAAATTTTCTGTTGGAAAAATTTTGCCGAAAAATTCACTGAAATTTCGCTGAAAATTTTGCTGAAATTGTTCTACGTTTTGGAACACTTTTTAAGTATTTATAATTTTAAGTATTGTTATGAAATTTTTTAAAGGTGTTCTTATATTCTTAAGATCTTTAACTATAATAAACTGCAGCAAACAAAAAACCAAAACATTGAACTCAAACGCAATTACAATATACGTGCAATAATTCGTATTTCCCAAGGTGAAAGGCCCCTTGAACTTTTCGATCGATAAACCAGCCTCAATGGCGGAAAGATAGGGTAGTAGGGTAGTAGGTAGGTGAACGCAGCGAGAATAAAATAATACTTCCCGAAATTTATTGGCATAGCACACACATAATATTTCATATTAAATAGAATATTCCAGAATATTACGAAGTAACAGCATTCACGCTTTATCTTTCTGTTGTCACTTATAAATACATTTTTTAATTAAAAAGTAAAATTGGATCATTGCATATACTTAAGCGCAATTATGACATACTCGAAACAACTCGCAGTAAAAATTATAGCGCAGAAATAAATAATCCTCTTGTAAATCTCGTGCTGTAAGTAGATTATTAAAATACGCAATTAAACTTTAATTAAAAGGACATATCCCTTATTTTTCAATATATATTAATAAATAAGTAACCAACTAATGTAATAAAAACGTAGTGATGATTAAAAATGATAATTTTTTATTTAAAATGTAAAATGATTTTTTACTGATAAATTTGAATTAAAATAACAAATTGTATAGCAATCATATACAGCATTATAAAAAAATATATATTATGTTCTATAGTATTAAATCATTTATTATCTTTTTAAAAGTTTTATTTTTTTATTTTATTTTAGTTATATGTTTGATTTATATATGTATATTTTTCCTTATGCTATTCATGCAAAAATACAAAATCTGTTCAATGACGCTTAGAAAAATTAAACTCTTTCGATCACAAAGATTTTTAATCAGATCCATTTTAATGAATGTTTGTTCAACATCGCGATAATATTTCATCTTCTTTGTATGCTCTTTCTTTTGATCTTTCTTCCACGAACGCGTTTTCCTGCCTGCATATTTCCACACTCTCTCAAGATTGTGGCGGAGAGATATCGATTTTCACTGTGCATATAATGTGGAAAGCGATTGTTAGCGTTGGAGCAGGTACGAAAGTCATAAAAGCAAGTGCCACTATTATCCTGTCTGTGTATCTGTTCTGGCTGTGCCATTTCGGAGCTTTCTGCCCGTTAAGGTGTGGCAATCGATAGCAACTGAATAGAATTATGAAGTTTACGTGCTTGGGTTTGCCATGAATCTCTCACGGTGACTTTGTCTTCAATTTGGAACCTAAGATAGTTTCGGCTGCGAGCAGTGTATAAGGAAGTATGTAGCTACTTGCCCGCTTAAGCATTAGTTAGACTACTCGAACTTGCGTTTATGTAGACCAAGAAATTTGCAAATGGGGGAGCTTTGATCGAAAGGTTAAGGAACTTTCACTCGAGTGTCGAAGTACTCTATCAGCGACATCTTATCAATTAAAGCATCAATTCTTAATTAATTCACCTTCAATCGTGCAAACAGTCTTTTCCAAAAATTTCTTTACATTTTTAGACTTACTTAAATTAAAAATATCCAACTCTAGTCTAGATAATTTATGTTGGAGGTTGGAATGAACCGTGGAATCATTTATGGCACACGAGTATATATTTATTATAAAACGAAAATATAATGTATGAGATACAACGCTTCGGCGGTTCTCTAGACCCGTATTTCGAAGCTCCATCTATCCGTTAAAATGGAAAACAATCTTCTTTACCGATACATAAATTATCGCCATACAGAATTACAGATGCATGGACAACTCCTTCAATTTAATCTTAAAACGTTTGACTTTCAAAAATTACAACAACATAGGAATAGAATATATTACCTTTTTTCTCCTGAAAAAGCAGAAAGAAGAGACATATTACAGAAAATTAAATCTTATACATAAATTTCAGTACTCATAATTTCATACTTGACAATAAGTTAAGAAGTGTGTGTGTGTACGTATTATCAAAATTAAAGAAAATATTTGACAAATACGCGTGAAAGTAATGAGGTGGAAGAATCGCGCGGAGAAATGTATGAGATACGTATTTTCGCTTTTCGCTTTGCATTTTTATTATAATCGCACAGTAAAAATTTGTTTTCGAAGATATTCGAATTTCGAAATTAATATTATGTTTTATAAGTATCCATCAAGATTTTACTTTATAGGAGAATATTCGAATGGTCGCGCGGTGTTCGAAATCAGAAAGGATATAGTGCGTTTCAGTGTTCTCGTTCGACGCAAAATTGATCCCTGAAATTCGAGCCTTTCAACATGACCGTCAAAGCCACGCAACGATATTCTTGCGAATAGACGAAACCAATCGGCAGATTCCTCTGCTGTATACGATAACATTGTGAAAAGTCATTTCCAATTTTTCATGTCCTTAATGTAAACTAAATAAGAATTATCAATTAAAGAATGAACGAGAAAAATCAATCAAGTTTAGCACTTGTCATTCCTTCGAAATAAACATATTTTATATTTAGTGAAGCAGATGACTCTCGAATAATTAATCTGATCATGATATATCATTATATTAACCCTCAACTACATATATGTTTTTGCAATCGCAATGTACTTTGGGTATTTTGGATCCAAGGCTTCTTCTTTTCGCTGTATCTTCCATAAATTTTAACGGACTTTAATTAATTTTTTCAATCAAAACGCTAAACTGTATAGAATCCAAATCTATAAACGAAAAAAGGTTTTGATAATAATGTCAAAAGTTATAATCAAAAACTTAAGCAAAAGTTTTGGAAAAAAGTGTTTCGCTCGAGTGATTTGGACTTGTTTATGTAATTGAGAATTAATCGTTTATTTATTTCAATCTTTCATTGACATAGAACTAACAAATGTGTTACCGTATATAAGACCCTATGGTTTTTGATAAAAGTTTTGCTGGAGAAATTAAGTGATTATGTAATTAATTTAAGAGCGCCGTTACCGTCATAGAGTAACTTAACTGTAAGTAATATTGCAATTATGGTCTAATTTTACGTTTTTTTTAATGAGAGAGAACTTGAAAGAGAGAAAAACATTAAAAATGAACAAGACAAAATTTTACAGTAACTTTTGCGACAAACTAACAAGATTTGTTAAACGCATTTATTTACAGATTTTTATCCCATAACAATAAGTTTTATCTCTAAACAGTACCTAATTGAAACACTCGTTCTAACTATCAAAATAAAACCAGCGGTCTCGTCCCGAATATAATTTTAAAGTTTTCATTTTATTATTAATTGTCCAATCGCGCGAGTCTATTCCAAATGAAAATTGGAATAGAATTTTTACTTTGCGTTATGATTGTATTATTTACTCGTCCAAATTAAATCCGATTATGATTACATTTTTCCGAAATAAACACACGCCGATTGTGGCAATAAACGTAGCTTTCGCGGAAAGCTTATTTTTGCGGATTTGCCATTTCGTGCAAATCCATGCTCCGAACTTATCGATCGGTCGGCCATCCAAAAAGTCATATCAACGCTTGAACATCGATTTTGCTTGGTTAAAATAAACCGTATTTGTACGCTTTTAACTTCAATTATATATACACTACCGCTCAAAAGTATTTGCCTACTCCGTCTTAAATTTCTTAATTAAATGATAGAAATTTAAAACTAATGAACAAATTTAAGAGTAGATATTGCCTATAACAATAACGTTTAATAGATCAAAATTTTGCATTCTACATATACCTATAAAGAGAATATAATAGAATTAGAATAGAAATTAAACATATAAAAATATTCGTGTATACAGGGTGGGCCATTTTAATCAATACACGCGATTATCTTCCGAACTATTCGTTATTCGAAAAAATGTTTCAAGTAAAACTTACTTTGTTTTGAGGGAGACATCTTATGATAGATACAGGTTTTTTCTAGGTAGAGGTATTCCTGAGATTTCAAGGTGATCTTTGTTTTTTTAAATGCAATCACATGATTTTCTTTATATAATATAATTCCTCCAGTTATTTGGCATATAAAAGTTTTAAGGTAAAGTAATCAAAAAATCAATAGTTTACAAGATATTTTATATTTTATTCTGGCATATTTTGACATGAAATATAAAATATCTCATAAACTATTCATTTTTTGATAACTGTACCCTAATACTTTTATGCATAGAATAGCGGGATGAATTAATTGATGTAAAGAAAACACATGGTTGCTTTTCAAAAAAATATGTAATTGCATATTGCAAATTGAATAACTTATTTTTAAAGTAACCATGTGTTTTCCTTACATCAATTGATTCATTCCTCTATTCTATGCATAAAACTATTAAGGTACAGTTATTAAAAAACGAATAGTTTACGAGATATTTTATATTTCATGTCAAAATATGCCAGAATAAAATATGAAATATCTCGTAAACTATTGATTTTTTGATAACTTTACCTTAACACTTTTATATGTCAAATAACTAGAAAAATTACATATATAAAAAAATTATGTGATTCCATTTAAAAAAACAAAAGTCACCTTAAAATCTCAGAAATACCTCCATCTAGAAAAAACCTGTGTCTATCATAAGATGGCCCCTCGAAACAGAGTAAGTTTTACTTGAAACATTTTTTCGAATAACGAATAGTTCGGAAGATAATTGCGTGTATTAATTAAAATGGCCCATCCTGTACATCAGAGTAGTCAAATATCTTTGAACGGTAGTACTAAAATTAAGATATAAAAAATTAACACATAAATACATATATAAAATATATTATAAATACATATATTTAAAAAAATGTGCAAATTAGGAATTTGCACAGTGCTTCCTCATCAATTGAAAGGTCGAGCAAATTAGAAAGTTGCAGAACGCATCATCAAGATTTAGAATGGTTCACAAAGCTCCTTTTATGAGAAAGCTTTTTTATTTTTTTCTTTTTTTGGCTTCCTCATAGAGAAAGCTTTGTGAACCATTCTAAATCTTGATAATGTGTTCTGTAACTTTCTAATTTGCTCACCTTTCAATTGATGAGGAAGCACTGTGCAGATTCCTAATTTGCACACTTTTTTCTATTTTTTAAAAATAATTTTCCCCTTTGTTGCAAAAACTTTTTTTCTGTTTATAATATGCTTTAAATTTCCATAAGCTAGATATCCTTGGAAAATTATCCTTAATAACGATTAAAGCGCTAAGTAAACGCTATTCTCGTTTGTTTCAAACTATACCTTGTAATAATTTTTTTCCCCGAAAAAATTCAAGTTTTATTATTTTTCCTTTAAAAAATACAACCTAACTGATATGTATTTTCAAACAGAAATTTAGAAAACTTTAAAATGTGCCAATTAAAGTCAAAATCTTTGATTAGAATTTAATAATTGTAAAATTTTTTTTCTTAAAAAATTAAATTTTCCAAAATTCCCAATGTAAATAAATAAATTTACCGACAATTTTACATTTTTCGTTTATTTATTCTTTGACGATTTAAATAAATCAAGCCGGTTTTCTCCAAATTTCCCGAGGTTTGCGAAACCACGAGCAATTCCGCTTTAATTCCAAATTTTAAAAAAAGAAAACCCCTTTACCAATCCACGCCCAATTCAATAGAGACTTTCCTTAAAAAATTCTCTATCGATTAAAAAAAACCAATCCAATATCTCCAAAATTGCGGAAGTTACAGCATTCACAGACATCCAATCCGTACACACACATACACACACACACACACACACACACACACACACACACACACGCGCGCGCGCGCGCGCGCGCGCGCGCACACACATACACGGACATTTTATAAAACTGTAAATTTTCGACATTTTAGAACATTCTAAACACATTGGCAGCGACAACTTAAAAAAAATTTTTTTCACGAAAACAAAGCTTCCTCTATGAGGAAGCAATATATTATTGTATACATAATATTTTATATGTATATGTTTTAAAATATATTATTATATATTATACATAATATTTTATATATGTATTTATGTTTATTTTCTATAAATTTTCTAACAGTTTTCGTGATGGGAGGGTGTTGGGGGGAGGGGGGAGAATTTAATATATCGTTACACCCGCGGCCGGAAACGCGACGCGGTACTCTCGCGTATGCTTCGCTCTCAAGCTCACGCTCGCGCCACTCCCGCACACACGAAATAACGACACAAAGGAACTTTAGGAAAAGAAGGCTTTAATGGTAAAGAACACGGCGATACTCGTCTTCGCAGCAAGACGGATCGC